>WTSP01014696.1:0-17200 GCA_025331215.1 Actenoides lindsayi | reverse complement strand
GGTAAGGAGGGATGTTAGGGAAGACATCATCGTGGACAAGTCAGAGCGGACATCATCTCTGACTCCTGGGATCAGTCGACGGGCTGAACCTCGCTTCCCCCCCTTAGGGACACCTTTGGGTAAGATCCAGCCTTTAAACTTAGAAACTTCTTAGAGCTGCTCTTTAACTCAACACAGCTGTATACTACAAATATATATATATATATATACACACACACACACGCACACTCTTTGCAGACAGTGTATTTATCATCAGCAATCTAAAAGAACTTGTATCCCTGTTGCTCTCAATAACCTGCACCTTTCACGCAGCCAGTCACAGTGGTTCTCTCATCAGGCACCATCAGATCTTTACTGGTCACGTGGAGCGTGACTGGGCAGGGGGTACAGGGGGCTATTAGTGAATCCAGAGCCGTGTTAGTTCAGATGCTGAACGCAACCAGACTGGGATCCGAGCCGTGATAGTTCAGGTGCCCTGAACGCTACTGTACTAACAGTGCCAAGCTGGACATCACTCAGAATCTAAGCCTAGCCACCCCCAGCCCCTCTGCTATCTGAGGACCAGCTGGAACGCAAGGGGGTTTATTTCCTGCCAAATTACTTCACCCTTTTCAAGCAACACACTGAAAAACAAAATTGCTGACAAATCTTCACAGTGTTAACTTTGCATCAGAAATTAAATGAGTAATTTCACACAGGTAAGTGCCTTCTGCTCCTTGCTTATTTATACCTTACACATCACTCCAGTAAAACAAATCAGATCTACGTAGCAGAATATCAGTCCCAATCATATTGATGTGTGCATTTACCAAGATACACCAAGATCTCGATCGAGTTAACTGCAAATTGGGGTGTACATACAACTGAGAATTTAGATCCTTCAATGGAACATATTTTTCTTCCAGACAAGCACTAATCTCTGTCTCAGTTACTAATGAGCCAGAAAGAACTGAAAAGCAGGAATTCATGTATCAAAAAATTCTGTTGTATCTGAACTCATGAAGCTGCAACTCTGATGGCTATATCTCCTTCACCAATTTTTCTTTTTTTTTTTTTCCACTAGTAAATATATCTTGTGTCCCTGTGTAGGTTTTCTTTAATCCTCACTTGAAAACTTGCCTTATCAACTGCAGAAAACCAAAGATCAAATTAAAAGCACACACTTTGAGTAAGTCAAACCCACCCATTCTGAGGAAACAGTCTAGACGCGTATAGGTGCCCTAGATATTCCCCTTGAGGACCACGGACTGCACCTCCAGTTCTTATTCTATCAATTCCTATCACTGATCTCTAAATTCTACCCAGTTATTGATGCAGTAATCCTCACCAGACCACGGTGAGGCAAACAAAATGGGATTTACAATGAGAGAGAACTGGTCAGAGAAAACCATGCATCCATGTTTTACAGGTGGGAGGTTGAGCGAATACTCCAAGGTCAGGCAGGGAAGCTGTCATAAACTAAGTACTGAATAAAGGCTCAGAGGTTTGTGCTCACAAGCCTCCCTGCTCACAGGAAAACATTGCTTTTTCCATTTTCTGATCCACTTAAAACAAAGCAACACAGGATGTTGCACACCTAACCTCAACCAAAAGAGTTCAGATACCATCAGAGAAGTACAAGCCAACAATCCATGTGCTGTGATGCCCACCCTTCTATGCTTTCTGTGCTCCCAGATATTCAACTCCATAACAAAGACTTAATCAGAAGACTACAGCTTGTTGCCCATGATAGTTTACACAAAAATAAAAGAAAAAGAAATGGTAAGCAAAACAGTATAAAGTCTACACTCTACTCTCCTTTTGTAAACAGACATGCTTCTGACATTAGAAAGGAAATTCAGAATGAGATTTACAGCAATATGTAAATTGACTATTGGGATACATGGGAGGATAACTGTCCTGTAATTTTTCAAGTATAGAAAATTCTGGTTTTATGTGAATAGATAAATATTTCTAAATGTTTATTTTTTCTGCTATATTCTTATTATTCACTGGTAATTTTTTCCAGAGGCTTAAAGGTAGCACTGAAACTCTTTGTATTGCAACTATTTCATAAATCTGAAGCAGCATATGAATTGCTGTGTGTTCTTCCTGCTGCACATTCCTCCAAACAATCTGTAAGAATTTTGAAAACCTTGTATAAGTGTGTAAGAGGGAAGTGTTATAATACTTTCCCTTGCCTGAACGTTTCTTCAGGATGCTACAATTACTGACAAGACAGTGATATTCTTGAGCAGCTCCCATACTTTCTCAGAACACAGACATCAATAATTCCTGTTTTACCTCATAGGTGTATGCAGGTTTTCATCAGCAATTAAAGCAGTGTAATCCTGTTCTTCAAAATTTGTGATACCTGATTCAAAATCATCTTTTTATCAATCATAATTTTGTAAGAAAAAACCAAAACATATAATGACCTTAAGTTAAATCTCATGTCAAGACCCTACTTGTATACCATGTTTTAAGACCAATGCTGCTGATAACCATAATCTAAACTTTATCTACGTGTTAGGCCATCAGAGCTACATGGGAAGTTATGCACTAAACGAACACCTGCCACTCTGGGGAATCTGAAGTTTTATTGATAGCAGGATGCAACTGTGCAAGAACTGCTCCAACATACAGTTCATGAAATGAATTAAAACCAGTTTCAAATGGCAACTGCTGCTCTGCACTCATGCACCTATGATTTGTTGGAAACACAGGAGAGAGATTAATAGCCGATTAATATCATTTTATCATATCAATCAAATCTCATTACCCACATTTTTTTTATAAATCTGATTTTAAGTACTTATTCTTACAGAAGTGTACCAATCAATATTCACCTAGGTATTTGAATGTTACATAAAGTTACCTGTTGGATACGTGCTATCAAAGATCATGTTAAATTCAATGACCTTTTACTTGAACCCATTACAGGTTTTCTGGCAGGAATGCACAGACACTTCAGGATATCGAATGCAAAAGAAACTGTATTGGAAATAACTTCACCTGTGCCCTCAACACAATGTCAAGAAGCATCCTACAGCGTCAGAAAAACAATGGTTACAGTTGAGGTAGGGTTTCATTATCATCTGTCTTCCTGTGCATTTATGAGCTCAAGAGCCTCATTACTATGGTCTACATGAATACAGAAGGAAAAGATGAGCTAACACAGGTGTCACGTGGCTGCCTTCCAAAGGCTTTTAAAAGGCTGTCTATAGGAGGCAAGTCAAAAGTAAGTAGCAAAGACACCTCAGACTCTGAAGAGGCTGAACAATCTTGAAACTTGATGAGAAAGCCCCCAAAGGTTTGAATCCTTCCTGCTTTGAATAACGTCACTGTAAGACAAAACCGTTTTTTCAAATGCATTCCATCAAACCCACTTTTTTTTCCCCTGCATAACCTCTATACCTAGCTTCAGCCTTGTAAGCATTTCTTAAAGGCATATGAAGAGACATCTCTCTCTTCCAATTTTGCATCACATTAGGGCACACAGCTTTGTATCACCAGGCTGAGCACTGTACTGGCAGAAAAGGCAGAGGTGAGACCTAGTTAGGATATTAGGATATGTCCACGGAGCTGGAAGCGCAGAAACTGGTCCTGACAGTAAGAGAAACATGTGAAAGAACTTCACCGTTTCTGGCCTTTTGGCTAAAAGCCAATATTTGCTATGCCAGCTGCTGGGAGAAAAGGGGATGATCCTTAGCTGGTATAAAAGAGCACTCACTGGGTTTTGACCATTCCAGTGCACTGAGGAGCTGACTGACATACACTTACTTATCAGACACGATAATCACGTTACCAAAACAGATCTGGCTTTAACACCTGCAGTGTCACTGCCTGCAACTGCGAGAGAAGAGTCAATGTGAATAGGTTCTTACAGAGCTGTGGAAGCTTGAAGCAGTGTACTTCTCAACAGCCACAGAAGACACCTACCTTGCTCAAGTGCCGTAGGGAGCTGGCTGGTCCTCTCCCTGCTGCAGCCTGTGCTTAAGCATTTAAGTTTTTATCCTTACTGCCCTTACAGGCCAACTTCACACCCTCAAAAACTGCAGCTCCAGCTTATTTTTTAAATGATAAATTGCTTCTGTAAGCCCAATTCTTATTCCAGCTAATCATACCAGGATGTTAAATCCTCCACAGAGAGAATAACGTGATACTTTAGTAAGAAATTGATACATAGATGGGCAAAGCATAAACTTCTGCTACAAAAAAAAGTCTGAAAGACAGTCATGAAAAAAAGAAATTGGTGGTAACTGGTGATGAGCTGAGGTGACTCCAGTGCCATCCACTCAGGCAAGCAGAGTCACGGGTGGGAAACAGGCTCCATCAACAGCTTCAAGGTGGCAGGGGATGAACCAGGGAGTGCGAACAGCAGCTGCGTGCAATACGGCCAGAGACAGGATGAAAGACAAGGTGACCTAGTACATAGGTCCAGAGCACATACATGAAATCAGACAGTAAACCAGGACCACTTATCGTGTAGCTCAGGGCATGATGAGGGGACCCAGGCCCATACCTGGGGGCAAGGGGGTACCTACTGGGCTGTTCAGTACACTGCTAATGCACTGAGAGTCTCCACAGCATGTCAGCAAGTGGCCAGCAAAGCACAGTCCTTCCACCTTTCTTCCTTTTTGAATATAATTCAAAAAAAATGGTCCCACTGGATACCTCTACCTGATACACGGTGAAATGCATGCATATATTTATGGGGAAAATGAAACACAGCTTTCTCTCTGGGAGTGGGCCACCTGAGAAGCTAACATGAATTACCATACGGTTCTAAGTCTAGAGGCTGTTGCAAAAGTACAGAAAGGAAGAATAACACTATTGGTACAAAAACTAAAGCCCACCCGCCCATTATTAAACAACCCTCACTACAATATATATGACTCAGAAGGTCGTCTTTTGTTCTCAGCTACTGACTGCCCCTTTGACAATTTTCTTTAGACCGGATATTGGGAAAATTTTATTCACGGAAAGAGTTGTGAAGCACTGGAACAGGCTGCCCAGGGAGGTGGTGGAGTCACCATCCCTGGAGGTATTTAAAATACATGTAGATGAGCTGCTTAGGGACATGGTTTAGTGGTGACCTGGCAGTACTGGGTTAACAGTTGGACTTGATGATCTTAAAGGTCTCTTCCAACCAGAATGATTTCGATTCTTTATAGGAGGAATGAGAGAGGGAGGTGGGGACAGGGACAGGACACAAGAACATCATCCCATAGTGTGAAAGCAGCAGAGGAAATGAGGCAACTGAAGTTCACGGAAACAGTCAAGGACAGGAACCCAACACAAAGGAAGGATGCAGGCATAAACAGAAGCTTGTAAAAAATACAGTACTTGAAAGCAGTGTTACACTTGCATTCAAAACTGGCCCAGAAAAAAAACACGTCTCAGCACATGGAGAGGCAGAAGTGAAGTAAATCTACTCTGTTGGCAGAGTAGGTTGATCTGTCTGTATGTCCAAGAAGCAATCTAGAGAGTTAGTGCAACACACCAGTCAGCTTTGCATTATCCTCTAGTTCCATGCTGAATCATTTTTAATACTTTTTTTTTTCCTCCTCCTGTCATCTCTATGGAATATGTATATTAGCCATGGAAAGGTAATTTTCAAAACCAAAAGCGCAGTTCAGTGCTGGACTTTATCACAGTTTGAGGTGCTACATTATTGCTTTTAAAGCGGAAAGGTAATTTCTGACAGTCAACAATTTTGGACATTAGAGTCTTCCTCCTGCAGAGCAAGAAGGAAGCAATTTAAGCTTACTCATTTCATCAGTGAAAATCAACAGGGAGCACAAACTGAGGGCATCAACTGTTCAGCCTCATGTCGGTTCAGAGTTTCCCAGCTTTCCAGTGACTGCAAAGAAATGTGACAATTAACCCTGAACTCATTTCAATTGGAAATTTTTCAGAGCAGGAATACAAGTGATTGTCCTTTACATTCCTTTGTTAAAGTTCTTAAAATCGCTGCTGGTAGAATATAAATTACACTTCACAAGTTCTGAGCAGCCTATGTCTATCTCCAGAGGTGTTGGATGAATTCTCTGCTACTTTGTTTGAAACTAGAATGTTTTGTTTAAATACACGTATAACTAGTATGTTTTGGTTTGAGTATTTATTATATATTATTTATTAAATATTTAAATTAACCATACCAGTTCAATGACACACTTAGGGAGCAGATGGCTTAGCAACTGACCAAATGCCAAGACCTGTATTGTAATAAAAGTTGGCATGACTCAACCTGAAATGTCACATAATGTTTTCTTCAAGTCTTTTCTGTTCCTTGAGGTTTTTGATGAAGCACTGTGTAACTGAAATATAAAATGTTTGGGTTTTTTTTTACAGCCACTGACCTTCAGACAGTGGATGAACTAAATATTCCAGCAGCAGAGTCGAGTTCTTGAAGTAAGCTCTCTTCACACTCTTTTAAAAGAGTGGGATAGACCAATGTACTCCTTGATAGAAATCCCAATTCGATACACTTTCAGAGATTAAAACTGACAAAAAATAAGAGTAACACCTTTGTTTCTAGAGCAGAAAGAAATGACTGGCATTAGCAACTGTTTAAAGATGACACTCAACAACAACGCTGGGACCATGATTTGATTAAAGGTGGCTGGAAGAGACTTCCAGAGCACTATGCTCCTCAGGAGGTGCCACAGCCAGCAGAGATAATCTTTCCTAATAAACCCAAACCATCTCTGGCTGAATTTACTTCAGTGCATATTCCCTGGGATGTTAGGAAAAGCCTGTATTTAGGATGTACCTACAGGCCTTCCAGAGCCTTTGTACTCCTTGTCCTCATCTAACTTCTGCCTGTGAGATCTGGTCTTCTGGGTCTGGGTCTTAGGATACAGTCGTTGTCACACAGATGTATATTCTCTAAACCAAACAGATCATAGCCCTTAATTTATGATTACAGATAAATACACATCCAGCACAAGTAAGTGAACATCTTTTTCTCACCCTCTAAACTGTACTTCATCAGGTTCATTATAGCCTAGTGACATATCTGTTGCAGTTTCCATTTTATATCAACTATGGAAGTAATGACAGAACCAGTAAGAAATTTGTCTAAGGTCACAAGCAAAAACCAGCATCACACTGAATACAGTGTGACCCTAGTAGTGGTCCTGTGTCAAAGCAACTGAGGAACATCATGGACTTTCTCTGCCTAAAAGATAATTGTGAAATGTGTCTGCTGTGTAACACATGAGAAAGGTACAACAACAAATGAGGTGGCATAGCTCAGATTTATTCCCTCAGAAGTCCAGACAAGTTGCAATTAGTGTGGAGAGACACACACCCCCAGTCCACATGTGAACTGTGATAGTCACTAAAGTTAGTCTTCCACAGCCAGGATCTCAGTCTGACACTGTACCACCTCATCACCTGGAAGCATACCTTTGATAAAGTGGGTTCTCATTATTGTAACCCAGTTGCCTGTCATTAATGGAAAAGGCACAAAAGAAAATGTGATGTGACATAAGGTTTCCCTGTAAAAAGGAAGCAAAGTCACCACAACACTGAATTTATACCTATCCAC
This sequence comes from Actenoides lindsayi, assembly GCA_025331215.1. Lineage (NCBI taxonomy): Eukaryota > Metazoa > Chordata > Aves > Coraciiformes > Alcedinidae > Actenoides > Actenoides lindsayi. The sequence continues at coordinate 9,663 of WTSP01014696.1, read as the reverse complement.
CTGTGAATGAGTGTAAAATACAGTCCTTCAAGGCAAATAACAACAGCGATCTGCTCCTGTGGAGTAGACTGAAAGAGAAGCCTAACAACTTTTTTTTTTTTTTAACCCCTTACAACAACCAAAAAACCAAAACCAGCCAACCAACCAAAAACAAAACACGCACCAAAAACAAAACCACAACAAAAACCAACCCACCAACACACAGACACAATCCACCACTTAGGAAGGGGAAATGACCCGTGGAGGTTTCACAGACGAGGGTCATGGCACACTCCCTCCTGAGGAAGTGTTTAAAACCACGGAATACTTGAAGACATTAAAAGTTTCTTCTTCCCTTGACAGGCAGAACATTTAAATCAAGTTACATCCATCACAGAAGTCCTGGGAAAACGGTTTGTTTTGGTTTTTTTTTTTTCCCTTTTCTGACCAGACAACAAAGGTCTCCACCCTGCACATCCACCTTCTCTTCACGCTACGTCTAGTCCTCTGCCAGACTTTTCATGCTCTTCCACACCGTGTCGAGTCACTACATGAACATGATTTCAGTGGAGTCATGCTTTCAGTGAACTCTACGATGTCCCATGAAATAATAAGTTGGCCTAACTGTTTAAGTGTGGGTTGCTTTCCTTCAGTAGTCCAGCTTGCCTAACAATGCTCCAAAGCTCTGGATACTCAACTACATGATCACAGAATACTTTAAATGACATATTAAGAACTTAAAAGAGCAATAAAATGCTAACAGAATCTCAGAGTTTCACGTGTCTACTTACACTGCTATATGTGTAATTGCTCATAGAATAGCACCCTTGCCCCAAGGAATAAACACTGAAAACAGATCCTTGCTAGCCTGGCACGGCAGCATAAACCCCACACACCGTAATCTTCCCTGGATGAATGTCCACATAGGACACTTTGCACAGCAGCAGACTGGCAGAGGAATTTACTTAGGCCAACCCTGGAGTATACTGTTCCTCTCAGTGGATTTAAGGAGTAGAACTGAACCTTAGAGTAGCACAAATTTCCACGTATCCCCTCTCAAGGGTTGTTACCCAGCCAGCAAAGCAGTGCAGGTCTGCCTGCTCCTGCAGAACCCCGTGCTTCTCAGTTTGCACTTTCTGTATTTTCTTCCATTTCATGTTTCTCACCACAGTTCTTTTACTTTGTTTTTCAAACAGCAAGTGCCACTAAAGCAGTAAGAGCATACGACAGTGGAAGGTTTTAACTTTGTTGTTCTATCCACTATCAACAATTTTCATACACTAACACGGTACTGAAAGTCAATTAAAATTACTCCCGAGTAATAGAAACAGCACTTACTAGTAAGGGTTCCATAAAAAAACAAAACAAAAACACACCTTACAGTAGAAAGTGTATACATGAAGAGACAGTAAAATGTTTAAATTAAAGTTTTCTTTACAGTCATTAATAATTTCTGTCCTGTTCTTCTTTCATGGCAGTATTGTATTAAGAAAATTTAAAAAGAAGGCAGTGTGTTTGACCTTGTTTTCTCAACCAGCCCAAGACCAAAAATCATTTCAGCAACAGCAGATCAGCAGTGCTTACATTCACAGGGGAAAATGAAGACTGCGCTAGCAGTACGACAGTTAACAAGTATGAAAAACCAAAAAAGAAGTAAACATTGTACAGAAAAATGTTAAACCATATTTCTTCTCGAGCTGAGATAATTGCTAGGGAGTGCAGAAGAAATCATTCATCACTATTTGTGGAGCCAGGGTGAAACAGTGAACGTGACCAACCCTGAAGAATAGGCTCCCAAGAAGTTCTTCAGATCTGCACGTTTTTGAGCTCTGGGATGGCTGATGCATAGTCCCGAGTTCCCTGATGCACAGACACCCTATTTGGCCACTAAACTTCTTTGCAGAGGCTTTTTCTCAAGCTTACACCTTATATATAATAACACTGCCTTCAATAACTGGAGAATAAAGCAAAAAGCTCCTTCTGGGAGTTATGCAAATAAACGACTGCATAAAGACAGCTGAAAAACAGTTTATGTCCCACTTCAAAAAACCTAATGTATTATTGTGTGACTCTCTCTTCAGCTAACACTTCTTTTCTGTAACTGAAACTTGACTTAGTGGCATTAGAGCTGGTGGCTTCGTTTTGTACAAAACCAAACTCCCTGCATTACTGTGAGAGCCTTTTATAACTCTTTACTGATGCCCTGAGGAGCAAGTGATGTGCTTTAACTCACCCTGGCTTAAAAAAAACAAACCAGAGCACTCCCTACACCTCCAGCCACTTCATTTGGTATTCAGACCTTTCAGCCCAAAAACCAGGAACCAAAATGCAAGTGTAGACTTAATCTGACCAATATTGTTTTTTCTCTATTGACCTACAGAACATAAGGGTTTGTTTAAGTCAAGCAGCATCAGTGAATCTGCAAAACAGTTTATTTAAATCTGACTGCTTTTGCAGGCTTGGAGATGTTCTTGGACTGAAATTTTTCATGGCTTTCCTCCCATACTGTCATGAACTTTTCTTCATCCTGAAGTCTGAGAAAAATTCTCCTCAGGATTTTTTAGTCATGCAAGAAATCAGCAGAAAGAGGAGTAAGGAAGAATGCAATATGAGAGGGAGGGAAGTTCTCAAATGTGTCAACAATTCTTTTCCTCACAAACTTACAAAGATTTTTATTTTAAAACCCTGTGGACTGATACACTCTGAAGCCAGAAGGAATCTCTCAGGTCATCTTTTGTAACACAAGGTAAAGACAGTCCTCCAATAATTTCTGCTTCAAACCAGTAATGTCTACTCAAATGACAGGATCTTCTTCATAAACTGTTCCAGTGTAGATTTTGAGAGTGCAAGTGATGGAGAATCTCCCACTTCCTGCAGAGGGTGTTTATTTTCAATTATTTCTGCCAACACTTTTTATTTCTTTGACAAGCTTTTTCACAATTCATTGCATGGTAAAAGTAAGAAATGGGTGGGAGGAAAAGAAAACCCAAATATGTCTAAGACATACTCAGCAGGCAGAGCCAAAATCTTCAGTACAGGATCAAACATTCTCACAGTGTTGTAATGCATATTCTACCTGTTCTGTAATGCCTCACCAGAAAGGTAAGAAAAAGAGGAGTTAGAACCTACTTTAATTAAAACTCACTGTAGTAACGTTTTAAGACTGGTATTTTCACAGAGGGAAACTTCCTCCCCCCAGTTAATAAAAATACTTAATTAAATGCAAGAACAATTAACAGTTTTTTCCAAAATTCTTTAAATGCAGAAAGATATGAAAACACAACTTCTTTTGAAGACTTTAGTTTTCCTTTGACTTTTCCTTCATGTTGCTCAGACTTGGTTGGTGCTTCTGGTTTACATTAAGAGCTTGCTAAAGATAAACCGGACCAATAGTTACTACACCAGCACTACCTCTACTACACTGTACATCACTATGTATTTTATGGCAGAACACTTCCCACCCAAAATGTACCCCTGGGAATGTGTTCAGCAGCAACATTAACTAATGGAAAAGGTTTGTTTGCCCAAATACAAATCCAGCCGAGATCCAGTGGTCAAAAACACAGAAGGAGATTTCCATGATTTTAATATGGTGCAGTAAGTTCTAACTTGGAGTTATTTTTAAGTATGTATTGAGCTTATAAAAAAAACCCTGATCTGCTCTTCAAAAAATTTGATCTGCTCTTCTAAACATAAAACAGGAATAGAGGAGATTTCACACATCCTGTATGACAATCAATGTTTCTATGGAAATATTAGCTTTAAGCATTTCTGAATTGAAAGCCAAAACAGTATTTTTTTTTCCCCCATTTCACTTGAATACCTAAGCTTAATACTGTATCCACACTAAATGTACATCACACGTTGGTAAATACATTTTTTAAAAAAATCTCTTCTAACATTAAATTGGGCAAGTTATATTCTTGATACACGGAGGTCATTGAGGTGTAAAGCTGCAACAGCTCTTGAGCTCAAGGGGTGTGGAAGGACAGCATAACACTTGCAGCAACTCACCAAAAACAGGAGGAGAAAATCTATTCCACAGCCTCAGGTGGCTACCAGGCAACAAAGCTCTCATACCAAGGCTTCAAGCAAAGGGCTCCCCTCCACTCCAAAGCTACAGAATATGTCTGGGTACTCCAGAGACAGCCAGGTCTCTGCAGACAATGAGACTGACTGCAAGCACTTTTGTGGCCTTTGCACCACCATACCAGGAGGACTTCTTCCTCATAGCCTTGAGGATGTTCTTCCACGCACAAAGAGTGAGCAACAAGGGACTACAGCCAAAAGCTAAAGTCCAAGAGCTTCAGTCTTGGAAGAAACCTGGACTTTGGGTCCAGGAAGCAAAACTCTCAATTACCATAAGAAGTGACAGACATCACTGGCCAAGGCAAATTACAGTATTTCCTCTCACACCACCCGGGGAAGTTTTCCCAAGATCACACTTTCCAAAATAAGGGCAAATTAGTCACATTTATTAGGGTGTGCAAGTAATAAAAGAGATGCTTTACCATAGGGTGTGGTGTTTCTGCATAGTCCTTAGCTTACTCAGCTTCCATCTGGTTAGATGCAAACAAGATGTGCTTTCACCATCCCGGTGCTGTGCTAGGGCTCCAGCAGGGCCTATCGTGTTGTCCTCAGATCAGAGCCTCACTGGCTTGGAACATAGGTGATGCAAGTGACATCCCATCTGCAGAAGGCCATAAATCTGGCTTCACACAGAAAAAATTCTGTATTCCAGAGGGATAAACTGAGACCGCCAGCTGTTATGCAGACATGCCCCTTTTCAAGCCAATATGGTAGGTCACACCAAGCTGCTCTCAAGACAATGGCTGAGACCCTCTCTAGCCTTCCAACCATTTTTAACATCTTCTTTTAAACCCTTTAGAGATGAATGAAGCTGCCTTCTCTTTTCAGGCTGGTTTCAGGGCAGCCAGCATACGAATGGTGAGTGAGCCTAAGAATTTATGGAAAAGAAGGCTTTCTCCTGTTCTGCTTTCCTATATCTTTTTTTTTTTTCATACCCACACATCTTCATCCCAAATGATCCAAAAGTTCTTCAGGCAGCTCTTTAGGTTGTTCTATGTGTACAGTCAAATTAAAATTGTCATTTTTTTAATTTCTGTTTTCCAGTTTATCTCAACACAAGCCTGGCTGTGAAAAGACTCTTATTTTAGAAAAAAAAAAAGCACAGGCTGTTTTATGAAAATACAACATAATACACTTCTGCACTTCTAGTCTGAAATACGATGGTTCCTGTGACAGCTTTTGCTAAAAGAAAAAGGTGTGAATTAAACCAGGCTTCATTACGTTTGTGAAAATTAATCTCTTTACAAGCCCTAAATGAGAACACAGTTTGCTTTCTTCATCTCTCTCACTCAAGCACTGATTTCAATAGCAAAGACACAGATGGTAGCCAATGTTGTTTTGTACAGGACACACACACCCCTTAATGTATTTCTTTCCTTGGTAGGACGAACTGGAATTTCACTCATTCACCTACAGTCTAAGCCACACATCATCTCTGTTATCAGCAGGGAGATGGGAGAAACTGAAACAGTAAGATGTAATAAACCCACTGGTGCTGCAATGTGTAAATGTAACTTAATGGACTTCCAGAGCTCCCCTTGAGACCACCCAGTCATTCTCAAGACCTCTTCCTTAAAACCTTGTGGTTTGCATGCATTTGTCAGTACCTTTCCATCTCAGCATGTATGTCCAGCTTCAGTTTGCAGCCTCCAACAGTTTTCCTCACAGGTTTGGCTAAAACAAACCTAAAAGCTAAGGCCTCGGACCTCAAGGGTATTTAAAGACCTAACTAATGCCTAAGTAGGAAAATCTCACTCATAGCAAGAGTTTACTAGCTAAATAGTTTCCAGGATCGGATCTCACGGGTGTAAATCAGGTTCAGAAAGTCCGTTTTTCCACCTTCCCATGTTCAAGCTGGAGTTACCTTTACACAGAGCGACATCCCTCTTGGCTGCTGGGACCCAACCAGCTGGAGATGGCATTCGACGCTCTGTGCTACCACCTACTGTCCATGTGCAGTCACCACAGACAACTGAACTCGGGACAGGAAACGCTGCCCCTCGCCTTGCCATGTGTCAACCTGTCTCCTGTTAACCCGTGCAGACCTCAGGAAAAGGGCAACACCTTCCCCAAAAAGGGTGAAGGGGAGCGGGAAGGATGTCTCATCCCACAGCAAGTTGGAACGGAGGTTGCATCTGCACTTGACACTTGGCTTTCAGGATGGATGCTGACGGGGGTCTGCTGACTGCCTTCCTGTTTGCCTGCTCTCGAAAACGGTCTCTGGAAAACAAAGCATCATTTTGGTAGATAGGTGCTTTGGTTTGTTTTTTTCTTAAAACTCTTTGGTCAGTCTCAAAATCAGATGTTCAGCTTTGCAAAGGTGTATTTATTTGTTTCTACCTGCACACTTGCCTGGGTCTATTAAGTTCAGGATTCCCATGATGGTTTTCTCTTTTCTTCATTCCACCCTTTGCAGCTGCAGAACAGCACGATATATTCATAAGAAAATAATGTAAAAAAAAATAAATAAATTTGGTTTTCAAACTTTAATCAAATAAAATTGTTTTCCGGTGGGTTTGTTTGCTTTTGTGTTGTGCTTTTTTTGTTTGGTTTTTGTTTGTTGTTTAGTTGTTTGTTTGTTTTTGTTGGTTTGCTGTTTAGGGGTTTTTTTCTCCCCTCATTAAAGCCCAGACTCCCTAGTAGTTAATGGACACTGTGTTCCACACAAGCAGAGCTGGGGACTTAACAGAATTCAGCCTTCAATACACAGCTTTTCCCTTATTATTATTGGGAGGATGAGGTCTGGTCCTTAAAATACAAAGTAAGAGTGGGTGCCTGGAGCCACGCTCTTGTTGCCAGCTTTCCAACTGTCCAGTTGTTCACCTCCGACCAAAACGCTCAGCTTTGCTAACCACTTTGAATCAGGGTTATGAAATGGGAAGGACTATAAACAGTCTTTGAAATCAGCATAGGAAAATTCCTCCAGATAAGAATCACACCATCACTCTCTCTCTCTATATATATATAGGTATACATACATATACTGAGAAAGATTCCGATAGAATTTTTAAAAACATCCAGCTCTACTCTGGTTGCATCTTTCAACTCGTATACAAATAGCACCACTGAAATGCAGGCATTGTGTAAAGGATGAAGAAGCAAATGTTTGGATAGGGATGCCAAAACAATGACTTTGTTTAAAAAAAAAACCTACTCAGTCCACTAAAAGGCTTGGTCAAGCCCTGAAGTTTCTCCCTACCTCAGTTTCTATTCATAGAAGTGAAATAAAAGAATCCAGCATTCAGTAAACACATTATTTCTGAGTCATTTAGATCATTCAGTAAATATCTTTTAAGTGCTGTGCTATGCAAAATATAGACTATTTCACCTTACAGCTGGCGTTTCCAGCTCTGCATCTCACCCCATTCTGGATGTTATCAGCACTTCAACGTGCTTGTGTACCAGGTACCTCAGCTCACACATTCCTTCCCTCCACCCCCCCATCCACCCCAACGCACACACCACACACACACACACACAGATAGAGCAAACCCAACTTCTCCTGTCATCTCCAGGCTTCCCGCAAGAGAATACGATGCCTTTTTTGCCCTCCTCACTGAGGAGGGACAACACAGCAGATGGTTCTACATAGTGATAATGTTTCAAGCACCCTAGGCAGGAAGATACGCAGAAAGCAGTGGTCTGAGTTACACAAGCGTGGTCCCGATCCCCACCCAGACAGGTTTCACACTACGTTCAGTGAGAGCTAACACGGAGGAATCCTAGCAAGAGTCTTACTTTAATGAAAGAGATCACAGGTCTCTGGCTAACGAAAGGGAGGAAAACACACTCCATTCAAGTGAAAATCCTTCCAAAATAACTGATATTAAACGTGTGTTTATATTACTCAAAGAAGAACTTTAAATTTTTACCGCTTAAGACTTTCCTTATTAAAAACCTCAATTTCACATCACAAAACTTTCAGGGTTTTTCTACTAGGAAACTAGTCTGATTTCCTTAGTTCTCCATTATATCCATCCTTGCCGATTCTAAGGAAAAGTAATGCGTTATCAGTGAACAGATATCCTTAAAATCTTGTGCGTGTGTGTTACTCTATTAAGAAAGCAACTAACAGAGTCAAAAACATCCAGTGCAATTGATTTCCCTGTGTTTCTCTGATTAAAAACGTCTTTCTGTAGCTCTCTAAGCTACAGAGTCATTGTCTCTCACTACACTCACTCTAAAAATAAATCTCCAGTGACCAATTTTGCTTTGCAAAAGTCATAGGAACATCAGGATGTTTCCCCCCACACACATACACAAAAATTACTTTCTTGTTCCCTAAATCCAAGACTGCATAAATCCTCCACATGTCAAGACAGGTGCTAGCCCCTTTTTTATCCTTTTTCATCTGGAAAATACCAAAACAGGAAAAAAAAGAGAGCGCAATCCAGGCGAGATTTTAGCAGTCCCCTAGCTGTAGAGAATGAGAAAATTGATGCATTTGACATGTCATCCTTTTGACAGACCAGCTCAAGACAATGCTACTGAACACTGTCAGCACAACCATCCATTTATTTGTGCATCTTTCCATAGCAAGACGTCCATTGTTTACCAGCTTTGTGCTCTGAAAGGGGTATAAAGTTGGCAAACAAAGTTATAAAGCCCTCAGATAAACCCAAACATACGACGCCTGATCTTTTTTCCCCCCCACTCTGTGACTCGTGAGGAATGAACTACATTTCTGGGTTTACTGTTGAGCGAAGATCAGAACTGACTCTTCCCAACAACTTCTGACCTGACTGCAACAGAGAAAACCCGAGACTCCTAAAGCAAACTACTCGACAGGAAAAAGAGTGAGGTTTTTTTCCAGCAGTAGAGGTACTGTTATTGTAACTGAATGACCTGAATGATACCTGCACTTTTACAATCGTTTGTAACACAACCCCTCCAACGGGAATCAATCTCTCGCCTGAAGCAGAAAACCTTCCCCAACGGCTAAACGTGCCTCCCCAGCACCGGATTTGGGTTGCGAGATGGAAAACCTGACCAACGCTAGGAGTTGGCGAGATCGTTTATCGGGGGGGGGAGGAGGTGAAGGGGAGGGGCCCGTGGTTCGGGGTTCCCCCCCAGCGGCAGGCAGCTGGCAGGCAAATGCTGGACCGGACCCCCCCCGGCAATACCCTGCCCACCTGCTCTCCGAGCGGCCCCCCGCAAGGGATCCCGGAGGAAATCCCCCCCTCCCCAAGGGATGCTCTTGTAAAGGGACTGGGGGAGCTCGCACCTCTCCCGAACTTCGGACCCGCTGCCCGCGAGGGCCGCGCACGCACCGCGAGGATGCTCGGCCGGTCCCCGCCGCCCCCCAAGAGACCACCACCGGCGTCCCGGGTCGGTGCCGCCGAGCCCCGCCGCACGCGAGGAGCCCGGACAGCCCTTGCCACTTACCACACAGCAGCAGGACGGGGAGCTGCGGTCGGCGGCGACCGGACGCCTCCATCCCGGCGAGGGGCCGCGAGGGACGGAGCCCGCATGGGGGGGGCGGCCGGTCCGCAGCCGCGCAGGACCCGGGCCCGCCTCAGCCCCCCCGCCAGGGAGGCCCCTCTTCAATCTCCTCATGCCGCGGCGGCCAGCCCCGGGCGGCGGCGGCGCCGGGGC
>WTSP01014695.1:0-27702 GCA_025331215.1 Actenoides lindsayi | reverse complement strand
GGGGGCTGAGCGCTGGGACTGGCGGGCGGGCCGCTTCTCTCCCTCCCCCCCCCGCTACGGGCAGGGCTCGGCCCGGGGGAGGCGGGGACCTACCCCAGCGTGGGGGCACCAGCCCCGGGGAAGGAGTGTTTGCCCTCTCCCTGGGCCGCGTTCCCGCCCTCCCCAGGGCCGGGGGGGAGCCTGAGGGGCGAGGGTTGTCTGTGGGGCCCCCTCACGACCCGTATCCTGCCCGCCCGGGTGTGAGGGGCCGCCACCCCCTGCCCTGGCAGGGTGTTGGTGCCCCCTCCGCGCGTGGGAGGCCCGCCTGGCCCTCGGGGGGTTGTTTGCGTTTCCCTCCTCTCCAAACATGCCCCCCAGAGATGGGGTGATGGGGCGGGACGCCTCGGGATGGGATGGGATTGGATTGGACTGGACTACGGGGGGGAGTGTTTGTCCCCCCAGCAGCCTGTGCACTGCCCGGGCTGGTGAGAAGCATCTCGCTCCCCTTTCCCCGGGCGAGGAGCCGTCTCCAGCAGTGCAGGGAGGTGGGGGGATAGGGTGCTCCATCCCCTGGGCTCCCCCTGAGCTGTGTCCCGGCCTCCCCTCCGCAGCAAGGGCAGGAGCTCCCTGGCAGGGCTTTCAGCCCCGCTCGCGGCACGGAGATGGCCACGGGCTGCTGGCAGCTTTTGCCAAAGCTTGTCTCTCTGGAGAGAAATCTCCACTGGCTTATTCCACCCTCAGTTGCTTTTATTTTTGGAGGAGCTCTTCAAGCTCCCGGCCGTGACAGGGACACATTTGTAAGGGCTCCTCTAGGTGATTGTGTTGCTTTGGCTCTTCCTGAATGCACCAGCAGGCCCCTGGGGTCTCGCTGACAAACGGCAGTCATGATTCATGCCAGGTTTCTGATCTCTCCTGTCTGTTCTGCTCGGTTTCTTTTTTTTTTTAATTCTTTTTTTATTTCTGGGTTCAGCATCGGAGGACGTTATTGTTCCTTTTCTCTGTGAAACGTGTGAGCTGTGGTGGTTGGGATGAGGGTGAGGTGTTCCTCTGAATCATTAAAATCACAGAGTAACCGAGACTGGAAGGGACCTTGGGAAGTCTCTCGTCCAACCCCCTTGCTCCAAGCAGGGTCAGCTGTGAGACCAGACCAGGTTACTCAGCATTCCTGAGCATCCCTCCTCTTGCCCTTCACGCTGGCATCAAAAATTGCTCTTAAATTACTGGATGCTGCTACTTCATCTCTCTGTGCTCTCCTCTGCAGTTTAGGAGCTTCGCTGCTGGCTCTTCTTTGTGAGGCTTTGTCTCTCCTGATCCCCTGTGAGTGCGGTTTTGGTGGAGAACTGGCTGGTTTGGGCAGAGCAGGGGCCTCAGCAAAGGATAGTGGCAGGTCTCGGGTTTGTCTGTGATTCAGAGCTCTCCTGAAGAGGAGACAGAGATCTTTGTACTTTAGTGTACGTGGGTAGAGAGGACGAGAGGGAAGTTAGTGCCGTCTTATGCCCGTGGAAAATGGGCTCATGTGCTGAGCTGGGGGCCCCTCCGTGGCATCGGGCTGAGGCAGAGGGAGCTGCACTCTGGCTTGGAAGACAAATGTGGGGTCTGTGTCCCAGGTGGGGCTGTGATGCTGTCGGTAGTGGGGCTGCTGACCTTCTGTCTGGCTCCTTATGGTCTCCTTTGTTTGACTCTTGCCTTTAAGTGTATGGCCCAGACCTCTGTTTTCCCAGGTTCCTGATACTTCTGAGAATTCCAGGGTTTGGGGAGAGCAATGGAAGGAAGGCTCAGTACTGAGAGTTCTCCGATTTTAAGAGGAATTTTTTAGGAAAGAAAAGGGCAGGCCACAGAGTTCACCAAGTCCCATTGTTGAGGAGGAGTCTCTCTCAGCTTTAGCTGGGCTGTTAACAACCAGCATGTGCTGGCAGAACAGATTTGGACCAGAAAGTGCAAACCAAGGATTTTGTTTGTGCCTCCCCGCGCCGCTGGAACTGTGACCCAGGGAGGCTGCTTTTATACAGCCTTATTCCTGTGACCCGAGAAACTGCAGTTATATGGAATTTGCTTTTTTTTTTTTTCCCCCCTCCCCTCTTCCTTCCTAGTTTCCTGTCCTGCCCAGCTTGCTGAGTAGTTAATGCAGAAGATAAAGAGGATTCGTCTGGAAAACGAGCCTGCAGGAAGTTGGAGAAGGTATGTGTCCTGGTTACTCCCAGAGCCTGCATGGACCTTTAGGTTGTGTGGGACAGAGCAACAACCACCTCTTGGAGTGAACGTGGCCTCTGAAAAATCCCGAGTATCTCATTGTGCCCGGGGAGCTCTGTGTTGGAGCTGGTGGCTCAGGAAGTGACTCAGGGAGATAACTTGTTCCGCTGGCTTCCCATTCCAAGCTTCACCATATATACTTTTTTTTCCTGTGCTGATGTCCCATCTGCACTCTCTTGTTGTCTTCAGACTAACGTGTCCCCCCGTGGCATGGTTAAAATTGCTGTCTTCATCCCACTCACCTTTGAATATAATCCCCAAATCCACTCAGCAATTCCAGTTTCTCCTTACGCTTGTTCACACACACAGATGGTGATGTCAGATTCTTGCTGTGTTTTGCCCAAGAGCTGGCTGGAGCTGTGGATGAAGCCGTTGGGGTTTCTTTTCACTCTGCATCACGTCAAGACCTACGTTCTGTGACAACTGCAGTGATGACCGTGGTCCCGGGAGAGTCAGATAAGGGTTGGACTTGATGATCTCAAGGGTCTTTTCCAACCAGAGCGATTCTCTCGTATTTCCCCAGTGCTTTCGTGTAACTTTGCTGGCTACTTTGCTTCTCCCACTCCACTCTTCACGTCAAAATCCCCGGGATGAGGCCAGTACCAAGCTAAAAATTGTGCCTTTCACTTCCCTAGGGACCCCTAAGCCAGAATGTTTTGACTGACTTGACCTGCAGTGGGATTGCCTGGAGACAACTGCACCCAGTTGATGAGCTTTGTGATCTTCCTGTCACGTGTTTCCGAGGGGCAGCGCCTCTGCCTTCAGATGGGATTTCAGTTGCTGTAAGGGAGAGGCTGGATGGAGGCAGTGGAGGCCACAGACACACTCGTAGTCTTAGAACATCCCGTCACATTCTCTTGTGGTTTCACTTGGGCTTCCTGCCTGGCTTTGATTGGAAAATACTCTTCTTCATTCCTTCTCAAGCTGTGGATTTACTGCTGGGCAGTGGGTACCAGGATTACCTACAGGCTCAGTCCAGGAGCTTGTTCTTACGTTGTTAGTTGGGGATTTTGTACAATTTAAAGCCTTAGCAGTTTGAAGGTCTGGCTGTGTGTCTTGGACTGCGTGCCTGCAGTTTGAGGAAGTCCAGATGTGCTTTGGTTTAGCTTTGCCCGTCTGCCCGGATCGCGTAAGATGTCGAGCTGGGCGAGAACTTCCTCTCAGAGGTTGTTAGAAGGTGCAGGCTGGTGGGGAATCCTCAGGGACCGCTCGGGGCCTCTGCTGGAAAACACACGTGGTAGAAAACGGGCAGAGGCGAGCGATTCCTTGCGGTGACATAAACAACCATCCTTCTCCTCTGCTCCTTTCCCCCGGATCCCTTCGCTGGGAAAGTATTGACTGGGCATCTTATTGAGGCTGAAGTCTTCAAGGTTTGGTTCATGTGTAATTCTTTCTTCATCCTTCGCCGGAGAGGCCGCTCTGTCGGCACGCAGGTCGCTGTCCCAGAACACAGACAGCACTCAAACACCTCATTTGAAAATGCAAATCTTGGGTCTGCTGAGGACAAGGCCTCAGTCACCGGTTTGCCCTCTTGGTGCAGTGGCAAAGGTCCCAATTCTCTTTCTGTGGAGCAAAATTCTCCAGTCTTAATATTTATTTTTATTTTTTCTTCAATAAACTGAAGTTCTTCTGAACTTCTTTGTAACCTTCTGGGCACCCCCAAAACAACTGCGACATCTTTATGGAGGGGAGCACAGCTTCTCAAATAGGGTGACAGAAACTGGTTTCCCGAGTCCCAGGCTCATTCCTGCTTTGCTATAGATTACATCACTGACCTTGGGCAAGTCTCTTGGTCCACCTCTCCTCAAATTAACATTTGTAGCTGCATGTGGAGGCGTTTTTTGTGGCCTCTCATTCAAGACCTGCTAGCTGGGAAGTGCAGGAGGAATGTGGGCCATGCTTGGCAGGATACGACCAGGGTCTGGTGCTGCTGTCACCTTTCTGTTAGCAAAGACTCTTGTGCTGCTTTCTTCCTGTTTTGCCATCTCTCCTTCTTCATTCCTGGCTGCAATAGCTCTTCAGGTAAGTGAGGTGCTGGGCTTGGGCTTAACCCCCTCTCTCTAAGGACTCTTTCCTTCAGGACAGGAAGGGGACTTCACTTTTGTGGTCTTCCAGGGCAGATGTTTATCTGCCTTTACAATAAGTCATAGCTCTGACTTATCCATCCAGGTTCCTGGGGTGGTTTTCCTCTGAGTCAAGCCGAGTGTTTTCTGCACCAGAATATGCTACTTATGTTTCTTTCAACAGCTTATTTCTAGAGCTAGTCTGAGGAGAATGAGTTTTCTGAAGTTAGTATCTTTCTTTGCAGGACTCGATATGGGCTGGGAGGGGGATTTCTCCTCCTGATGCATTGATGTGTGTTTCAAATGTGGGTTTTGAGCACAGAGAATCCTAGGATCTGTAGTTCAAGGAGCGCCTGTTTTCTTAAGCTTGTTGCACACTTGGAGCTTTCTCCAAGCAACAAAATGTGCCTGCTTGATTTTAAGGCTTAATTCTCTCCCTCAACTCCTCCCCCAGTTTTCTGTCCAGTTCTGAAGGGGAAGAGAGGATGACTGCAGTGGACACGCTATCAGACAGCTCCGAAGTGGTCGAGATGGAGGATGTGCCTTCCCAATTCCAGGTGCAAAAGCATTCTTGGGATGGGCTACGTGACATTATTCACAGCAGCAGGAAGTATTCGGGCATGATAGTGAACAAAGCTCCCCATGATTTCCAGTTTGTCCGGAAAACAGAAGAGTCCAGCCCGCACTCTCACCGTCTTTATTACCTGGGTAAGCCAGCGTGCCGGGCGCGAGCGTCACGGGGCAGCTTCCCCCCTAAACAGGCAAGGAGAAGGGGGGGGAGGAGTCCCCACTGCTGAGCTGGGGAGACTGAGGTGAAGTGAAGGTGCTCAAGGTTTGCACGCTGGTAGATTTAGCCAAGCCTGGACCTGAGCAGAGACCTCTCTGGTCCCAGAGGAGCTTTAACCACGGCCTTTCTGCTCAGCCTTGGCCAGCCAGACCTACCTCATGACCGAGGTGTTGTGATGGGGCAAGAGAAGGGCTGTTCCTCAAACTCGGGACTCTCTTGTGCCTCTAGCTTAGGAGAAATGGGATTTACTTAATCAACCAGGCTGACTTTCCAAGGATTGTGCTGTCACTGGTTACTAACTGTATGTTGCAAGCTCTAGGTGTAAAGCGGGGTGATGGTGTCTCCCTGCTTTAAGTATCATGTAAGTAGAATGGTTTCAAGAGTAGGGGAGGGTGGGGGGAGTGGTGGGAAATGAGGTGGGAATGAACTGTTAATGGTATCTGCAGGGAAACATCCCCTTCCTTTCAGCAGGGTTGGAAGACAGCAAAACTTGGCCTTGTGCAGGTCCCTCGTTAGAGCTGGAGCCACAGTGTAATTAGTGACGGAGTGCTTGGGGTTTAGTGACTGGATCATTTTGTGGTTGGTAACATGGGAAGCTTTACAGACTCTAAAGAGTTTGTTATGCTTTGGGGCATGAGCTGATCGTTACTGGGCCAGTAAAGAAATTGCCTGATGTGCAACTCCATACAGCGAGGGCTTTCCTGAAATGACCCTGCTTTTTGTTTGGGTTTTTTTTTTCTCCTCTTTTGCAAGTTGAGTGTAGGTCACTGCAGGACATTGGGTGCTGGATTGGAGGGTCTGCTTTTTGTCTTTAAGCAGCTTCTGTGCGCCGGTGACTTGATTTGTTACAGTTCCTCCTGTGTTCTGTGACACAAGTGCTGCTGCAAAGGGCAGTGTCCAGTTAGCAGGTTTTTTTTCATGTTGAGTCCAAACAGCAAGACTTGCTCTCGAGCTGAACGTATTTCGTGGCCGCGTTGACTTTGATACAGGTTTTGATCTAGATGGCTAAAAAAACAAAGGACATAAGTGGCTCATTTTTTATATATATATATATATTTTTTTTTTAAATGTTGTGTTGTGTGAAATGGCAACTAGACCAGCTCCTGGCTGGTGTGTGACTGTTAGAGGAGCCAGAACTGCAGGGGTGTGACTGTTGGAGGAGCCAGAACCAGGAATGAAGCTATACAAGTGTCTTTTCAGTACATCCCCTTAAGGAACTGCCCATGGCATAGAGCAGATTGATCCAACATTTATTGATCCATGAGGGTCTGCCAGGGTGCCTCTTCTCGGGCACTTTTGATAAAGGGTAAATGCTGGCTCTTTCTTTTGCCATAATGAGCATCTTTTGAGCTGGTGAATGCTCAGAACCCATCTCAGCAGTTCAGAAGTGTTTCACATCAGTGTGCTCGTCCTGCCCCAACATGAAATAACATCTTTGGCTTCTTGTGTGAATGCTCTCTAGTGACTGTATGCTGAGAAGTAGGCTGAAGACTTCTGATGGACTTCACTGTAGGGGTTGAATCCTTTTCTTGGCTTGGGAGCAAAGTATAATGTCTTCTGGGGAGAAAGGCAACATTTTTTGTAGATGCTGATGGCCTGTAGTCAGCCCGAGGTCACTGTAGAAAGTACTGAGAGAAAGAGAAAGGAATTCCAGGTCACAGTTGCATGAGTATCAAGTGTGTGTGTATATAAATATATATATAGTAATTTGTTCCTAACTGCACTTTTTTTTCCATTTGGACATCTTAAATCATTCCTGGGCTGTCCCCATAGAATTTTATGTTGTATCATGGCAGATGCTGCTTATATTAAACACCACATGCTCAGCACTTTGGTGTTTCTGTCTCTCGGAGGATTATCTGCTCACATATTGCTTTGCTTCCTGAGTCCTTATTAATATTTCAGTTTTAATTTTAAGTCACTGTGCTGCTGGGTTGACCCGCTCAGAAATCTTTCTGTTCTGCCCAGAAGATATGCAGAGCAGACAAGAGCAGGGCACATCTCCCTGCGCAAAAATTCTGATCTAATGAGTCTCCCCAGCATACGTAGAGGGCGAGTTCGTGGTCTCTGGTGTTGTTGAAACTGCCAAAAATCACGTCGGGCTATTTTACTTTCTGTGGTTGTTTTGGAAGTTGGACGAAGGCCAGGGGCTTGTTTGATAACCACACTCAAAGGCTGATGTAAAATGACAAGGTCTTTTCACCCGGTGCGATACCGCTTCACATTTGAGTGGGCTCTCTGGAGCTTCTGAGCTTTTTCTTCTCTCTCTCAGGCTGCTGCCTTGCCCTGAATGAGGTCCCTGTAGCAAATTCCTGGCTGAGAACTGTGGCGAGTAGTGTTGAGTCACCCATTCAGGGAGTGGCTTCTTCCTAGTGCATCTAGGGCATGGGCTGAACAGTCCACAGAGAGGAAAGTTGGACGTAACCAGTGCTGAAGAGGTTGGCCAGCGCTGAGTCTTGCTTAGGGAAACTTTCTAGATAAATAGATATCTAAATTTAAATAATTTGGTTATTGTTCCACGATTGACCTGAGCTGCTTGGGAATGACAGCTGGTGAAAGCCTCTGGACAGCCCCAACTCCTCTGTGATTAGATTTTTTTGTTCAGTTTGCTGTGGGTCCTCTTTGTCCTGGCTGACTAATCTGAAGCAGGATGGTGCTTTTGTCCCCCTAACAGGGATGCCATATGGTAGCAGAGAGAATTCCCTTCTTTACTCAGAGATTCCCAAAAAGGTACGGAAGGAGGCTTTGCTACTTCTGTCGTGGAAACAGATGCTGGATCACTTTCAGGTAAGGAGAGGTGTGAGGAGGCTGGGTTGGCAGTGCTGGGAAGCACTGGGAACGCTGTAGGGCTGGTGTGGTGGTTACAGCAGAGATAATAGCCCAGTGGGGTGCAAGATATTGGTAGGAAGGTTGTACTGATAATTGCTTTGCTTCATAATGTGAGGTTGTCACTTGTGTGTGCCACAGAGCTGGCCATGAGCATGAAACAGCAGTTGGTGTGAGGAGCAAAGGGCTGACCTAGCAGAGAGGACTCTAAAGCAGCGTGTGGGCTGCCCCAGGCTGTGAGCTGTCAGGAGAGCCCACCTTTCTTCTGCCGATCTCTCGCTGTGCTCAGTGGAATGCCTGTCTTGTCATCTCCACTGCTTTTGAGGAACTCAGGAAAGTTGAATTTAAACTCCTGCCCTGCACTCTGCTGCAAATGAACCAGAAAGGAGGTGAATTTTCCCCTCCCTGGCTTCAGTATCTTACTCTCCTTTTTCACTAACAGCCCTGATGAAGAGGAGAGTGGAGGGTGTGTGTTTGTCTTCCCTACTAAAAAGGTTCCTGGTGGAAAAGAATTTATCTGTCTTGACCCCATTTGGAATTCTAGTCCCCTTCAGGGTAATTCAAGATCCCCGGAAGAGCTTTTGTTTGCAGTGTCTGACATGGAAACTGTTTGTGAAGCCTGTAGATAATGTCATTAAGTTAATTGGTTACATCTGATTTGCATAAGCAGAGCAACTGCAGCTGTCTTCAGTTCATGCTCAAGTGCCAACTGCAGAAATGAGAGTCACAATTCATCCTTCTGATGCAGAGGGAACTTTGGGCCATGTGGTTGGTTTAGTCCTGGACCACCCCAGTAGCCTACAGTCCAGTAGTTATGGACCTGTATGGTGAGACTGGCTGGTTTGGATGTGGCTTTTCACAAACTGGCTGGTACCAGTCTTGGGGTACTTGTGTTCTGTGAAGGTTTCTCTCCCTGCAGATCCTTTCAGATTTCCCTTTCCTTCAATGCCAGGCAACCCCTCATCATGGGATGTATTCTAGAGAAGAGGAGCTCTTGAGGGAACGCAAGCGGCTTGGTGTCTTTGGGATAACATCGTATGACTTCCACAGTGAGAGCGGCCTGTTCCTCTTCCAGGCCAGCAACAGCCTCTTTCATTGTCGAGATGGGGGCAAGAATGGTTTCATGGTGAGTCTGTCAGGGATTTTTGTGAACGTCACCTGAAATGGGCTTTAATGGGTTGGGTTGGAAATGGCTGCACATCTGTTTGGTTCTGGGTCTGTCTTTTGTCCTGTCAGGGCTCCGTTTGCCCTCGTTTCACGGGCTGTCCCGTATCTGTCGATGCTGAAAGCTGCTTTGGTACAGAGCTGTTTGTGTGTCCCTTGCTGTAGGTGTCTCCAATGAAGCCTCTGGAGATCAAGACTCAGTGCACAGGGCCACGGATGGATCCCAAGATCTGCCCTGCAGACCCTGCCTTCTTTTCATTCATTAACAACAACGATCTGTGGGTAGCAAATATTGAGACAGGAGAGGAGAAGCGCATGACGTACTGCCATAAAGGTAACTGCTGGCCACCTTCCAAAGGAGACTCCTCCTGCTTTGGGCTGGAAGGGCTTATTTCTTTCAAGTACACTCTTCTTTTGGATCAGCTTTTTCCAAGGAGATGCAAATGCAGTTTCCTTTGTTCCTCTCCAGGGTTATCCAACGTTCTCGATGACCCCAAGTCTGCTGGTGTAGCCACTTTTGTCATTCAGGAGGAGTTCGATCGGTTCACAGGCTATTGGTGGTGTCCCACAGCTTCCACAGAAGGTCAGTCAGTGTTCCACTGGTCCAGTTCTGACCCTGTAACAGCTGCTGGCCCCCCCTGTGCATGACATTTTGAACAAGGCTTTCTTTGGGCCTGGGTTCAGTCTGTTTCTGGGGAGGCCACCTGAAGGGACAGAACAGCAAGGGATTGGAATCGTGCTGCGCAGGGTGCTGGCAGGTGGTCACTGGGAGCTGTGGGTGTGCAGGAGATGCACACTCAGCACCAGAGAGCCCAGGGAAGTCAGCAGCAGCTGGAGAACGCTGGAGCAAACGTGCTTACTCTTTGTCCTAGGTTCAGAGGACTTAAAAACCCTGCGGATCTTGTATGAGGAAGTGGATGAGTCAGAGGTGGAGATAATTCATGTTCCTTCACCTGCCTTGGAGGAGAGAAAAACAGACTCCTATCGATACCCCAGGACAGGTAAGTGCAATTCCATGGGGCTGCTGATGCAACTCTTGACTCCTGCTGGCAGCAGCAGTGGAATTTATGCTATAAACTTTGCATGATTAATTTGGGTACTTACTAGGATGTAGAAGCTGCTTGTAAATGCTGAGGCCCAATTGAGTCTCTCAGCCCAAAATCTACTGCAGGAAAGGAATGGGGTTTAGAGTTCTGCTGAAAGGAAAAGGATTGCAGCTGAAAGGAAAAGGATTGCCCGATCTGTCTCTCTCCTAGTTCTCCTCTTGCAACATTCCTGGCTTTTGCAACCCCTCAAGCTTGAGTTGTTTGAGACAAAACAGTCCAAGTTCCTTGCCAGTCTTAGACAGGGGTGGAATGCAGTGGCCTATCGTAGAACACATTTTCAATCCCATCTTTTCTCTCCCTTCTGAGAACAGCTAGGCAAGGAGAAAGCAACCAGTTCCCATACCCAGAATGACTCTTGTGATTACAGTGGTGGTTGCTCATGTGCAGAATTTGAGTTTATGCATCCACACACATTTTGGTAGGGCCGGGAAGCTGTACTGTGTATAACCAGGGAGTGCACAAGTTGGTCACCTCAATATTCTTTCCTTCCTTTCCAGGAAGCAAAAACCCCAAGATTACATTAAAACTGGCAGAATTTAAAACAGACAGCAAGGGTAAGGTAAGTGGTAACAACTCGGAATGGGATGTTGCACAGGAGGGTTGGCTGCTCCTGAAGCTCCCTAGAATTAAGACAAGGACACTACGAAATCCTAGAGAGTGCTGGCCTTTGTTTTCATCCTCTTGTGACACTTCCTTCTATAATGTGTTTATCCAAGAAACAGAAAAACTTTAAAATACTGAAAAGTATTATTCTGGTTGGAGAGGCAGCTGGGAGAGGGTGAGGGAGTGAGCAGCAGGGTTAGCCTGGGATACCAGTTCACCAGTAGTAGAGCAAGGGGGGGTTGAAGCCCAATCTAATCCTGGGCTTCAGTCCCTGGCTGTAGCCTTTATGGTGGCTAAATGCCAAAATCATTTTGCTTTGAAGCTTGTTTTTTTTCCCCTTCTCTTCCTCCTGTTTGTAGAAAAGCTTGTTTCTCCTGGCCTGGCCCTTGCTGATGCCACTAGTTAAACTTCCTTATTCTCCTGTTCCACCGGGCTTCCCTAGGAGGAGGTGGGGAGGTCTGGCAGCAGTCTGATTTGATACTGGACCTTCCTTTTACTGCAGATCGTGTGCGCTCAGGACAAGGAGCTGGTGCAACCATTTGCTGAGCTGTTTCCAACCGTGGAGTACATCGCCCGTGCCGGATGGACCCGCGATGGCAAATAGTACATAAGTTTTTCTTCCCAACTAAGACTCCCAAGGGTTTCCCTGGCTGAGCTGTTCCAGGCCCTCGCTGCTCTTTGTATTGTAGTCACGACCTGGTTTGAAAGCCGTGAGTGCCAGAAATGGCACACGAGTATTTTTCTTCAGTGTTAGAACAGCCTAAAAGTAGGAATTAATCCGGTGCGGACGAGAGCGACAGGCTGTGGGGTTTAAGTCACAATCAGAGTTAAATGACATTGATGTACTAAGCGGGCAGTCCTTGGGAGTTCTTTGGAACTGCAGGTGTTTCACACAAGCCCAACGTGCTTCCTGCTGAAAACAACACCGTGCTGGAAGCCGCTTTATCGCCGCTCACGGCTCCGGTGTGTGTTCGATGATGCTAAATGTATCCCGGGGAAGTGGGCAGCCGGTGGTGCTACCTCCTCCGTGCTGGGTGTGCAGGGGGAGAGATTGCTCTGAGACCAGGCTGCTCCCCTAGCTCACTGCTGTTCCAAGTGCTGACACACAGTCTTGAGCTGGCCAGCTTTGCCTGAGGAGCTGCAGGATTCATGCCCATCTGATTGGTTTGAGATTTGAAAGCTCTTAATTTCCACCCCCCCTTCACAAGCTTGCTTGACTGTTAACCGGTTTCTGTGCAGATCAAGTTCAGGTGACTTAGCTGTCTTTGAAGATTGCAGTCTGTAACTCATCATTAATTTTCTGCTCTGGAAACTAAATTCAGACAGCTTTACAGAAGGTAATCCCTTAGGTGGTTCTTGCGTTCTGCACCAGAGCTTATCGGAACGTGCTGAATAGATCAGCTCAGGAAATCCCCAGGCACTGAGGTGCTGGGGAGAGCTGGCTCTTCTCAGAGCCTGTCGTAAAGCTGAAACTTCCCTGGATGCGCACGCAGGCTCGGGGTGGCTGCGCTGGGCGGCGGTGGCTCGCCAGCTGTCACCTTGAGGGGCCTGCAGCGCGGCGCTGCTTCAGATGGCTCTCCTTGGAGAGGAAGGGGGATGAGGCTGAAGTGACTCCCTCACTTGGCAGCTGTCTCAGGTCTGTGCCTTTCCCCCCTAGTGCAGCAGGTGACGAGGAACCTACGAGTGGATCGCGGCGAGAGCGATCCCTTCAGCTCGTCAGGAGCTTGCTAGAAAACAAGTCGTGCTTCCTGAGGGAAGGGCTGTCCAAGGGAGAGAGGTCTGTTCTGGAGACAGGGCTCTGTTAACAGTGCTCCCTGGGAACAGACGCTCTGGCAAATCTGTCAGACATCTTGTCTGAACGATACCCCTGTGAAATACCAGCGATGTCTGGCAAACAGGGTTTGTTGGCAAAGCCTCCAGGAGATTAGAAAGCAGCGATGATGAGAAAAGCTTTGCATTCTGATGCCTAAATCCTTTCTGCAAGCTGGAGGTGGGGGGGGAAGGGGTGGTGTGTTCTCAATGTTAGAAAGGGACATCGTGTTTTGTGGTACTGACATTCACCTTCAACTTCTTTCCCCAGCGCCTGGGCGATGTTCCTGGACAGACCCCAGCAGCGGCTGCAGCTGATCCTTTTGCCTCCAGCACTCTTTATTCCAGTCCCAGAGAGCGAGGAGCAGCGCGCTGAATTTGCCAAAACTGTGCCAGAAAATGTCCAGCCATTTGTGATCTATGAAGAAACCACTGATGTGTGGATAAATGTAAGAGGCTCGGGGCTGGGAGGTGAACACAGGCTTGTCCCTTCCTCCCCCCTCCCCTCCCAGTGAACCACTCTTGTGTTGGCTGTGTGTCCAGTTCAGTCCATGCTCCAGCAGATTACTTTGCTCTGCTCAGTTGTGCCAGATTTGGTGTTAATTCAGGGGGGGTTGATAAAGCCATGAGGACTTCCATGCCCTCAGCACTGTATGAGATGAGGATGCTGCATCTCCTTGTAGTTGGAACTCTTCATTTAATTCATACCGATGTTCTTGGTGAACACAGGCACTTTGGATGCCAACGTTCTGGGGGTAACACCACTGTCCTTCTGGGGGTGTTTTATTACAAGATTCAATGGCTTCTTGAAGCATGAGCAACCCTAATCCCTGGGATTTGTTGAACTTTTTTTTCCATAAGCAATGGCCATAGGGGACAGGGAATAAACTTCAACTTGTAAGATTAAGCATCTTGCTACTGAAGTGACAAAGTGCCTGGAGTTCCCACCGTGGCATTCCGAAGGTGTCGGGGTAGCACCCACGCAGCGGGACTCACATAGCTGGAATGTCTCATTGAGAGGCAGGAGTGGGGCTGGTTTTGGTGGTAGCCATGGAAAGCCCAGAGCACGTGGTCTTCCCAGTGGGCCTAGAGTTTCTCTGACAACAGAAAAGTACAAAATGGCTTTTTTTGCACCAAAGAGAGATTTCCCCCCTCCTTTCTTGCCATTCAAAGCCCAGCGGTTAGCGCTGACTCCCTCGGCCGTCTCCCCTGTCCCCGTACCCATCGCTCACGGGTCTTCCGCCTTCTGCGACAGGTTCACGATATCTTCTATCCTTTCATCCAACCGGAGGGAGAGGAGGAAGAGCTCTGTTTTATCCGAGCCAACGAATGCAAAACAGGTTTCTGTCACCTGTACAGAGTGACGGCGGTGCTGAAGCAAGGCAGCCACGACTGGGCACAGCCCTACGCCCACAGCGAGGGTAAGAGCTGCGCTTCGTCGGCCTTTCAGGCTCTGGGAGCTCCCCCTTGGATTTGCTCGTCTCGTCTTCTGGGGAGTACGGTGATTTATTCTCGTGTTCTTTCTTCTAGATGATTTCAAATGTCCTATCAAAGAGGAGATTGCCCTGACTGGTGGGGAATGGGAGGTGTTGGCGAGGCACGGATCGAAGGTAGTGGTTATTTTTATTCTCTCTTGCGGCATTTCAGCTCTGCATTGTCTGCCCACAGCCCTGGCCTACGCCCTCTGTTACCCAGGGACCAGCCAGAACTACTTAAGCTTCATTTTGTTTCTCGTTTTTATTGCTGCCTCTGCTTTCCCCAGAAGTGCCGTAGTCCAGTGCACGTTGAACTGATTGCCTTTTTAATCAGACTCCAGATTGCTCCTTAGGTAAATCCCAGGAGTGAGTCAGCCCATAAAAAAGGACACAAATCTGAGGTTCAAGAGCAACAAAGAACTATTTTGTGGAGGAGCTTGGGATTGCTGCCCTTGCTGAAACATTTTAACCCCAATGAGTACTTGTGAACTGGAAATAGGTCCCAGCGCTTCCAGTGAACTCTTGGTCTCCAGCTGATCCCTCAGTAGAGCCTTTAGGAAGAAGGCAGCAAGGGGGTATAAAGCAATTTAGAATATGGAGAAACTACATCTGTCATTGGCTGCAGAATAACCAGAAATTATTTTATTTTTATTTTTTTTATTAATCTTGTAGAAACCTAGTTCCATTTTTGCTTCGGGAATTAACTCCGAGTCTGATCTTTAACACTCCCAGGTGACTTCTGTCAAAATAAAGACCTTGCCTGTTCATTTCCAATTAATCTGGATTTTCACTTCTCGCTTTTTAAAAGGCCTGCAGCTCTGTGTGTTTGGTTTCTGCTGCTTTTTCTCAATCTGCAATTAACCCGCTGTCCCTCCCCGCGTGGATTCTCACTGTACACACTGTTGATTTTGGCCACAGCTCTTCCCAGCATGTGTTGTGGCTAAAATTGTGTTAGCAGCAATTATTTTGATGCATTTGTTGCTCTTCAGGGCTCTGCCTGGTTTTCCTGGCCAAATGAGTTGTATTTTTTTTCTTTCCCCTTTGCTGTCCACAGTGGTCTTCAAGCTGTGGGTTAGCAGAAATAGCATTTAGGAACTGGAAGGTGGAAACCAGTTTGATTACTGTTGCTGGATCTATGCAGTGTTTAAAAGCTACAGTCTCTATTCCTGGCTGGTCAGGTGGCATTTAGCATCAGCTTTATATGGACATTAAAAACATTTTAATGGAGCTTGAAGTTGGGTACTGTTAGAGCTTTTAGACTGATCCTTCCACAGATGGGATTATGATGATGATGATGATTGCTGGAAAACACACATATATACCCTTATAATCCAGACATGCTCTGGGAAGGCGCTGGATTCGAGCACAGGAACTTCCCTGTGGGAATGGAGCCCGACTTTTTATGCTTATTAGCGAGCAAATGCTTGGAGTCCCTTAAAAGCCAAGCGACCACTTTTTGCTACTTGGCTGGACTGCCCGCGGCTCTCCACACGTGCTGCCTGGGTGTTCTCTGGCACATTGTGGCGACAGGCCTTGTGCACGGCCCCGAACACCTCCAGCAGTCTCTCGTGCTCTGGTTGTGCTTTAAGCTGCCTCTGCCCGGGGACAGGCTGTTTGATCAGGCAGAGGAGCAGGGGTTGTCATCCTTCTGTCCCTGAACCCTCTCGTCACCACACAGATCTGGGTCAACGAGGCTACGAAGCTGGTGTATTTCCAAGGCACGAAGGACACCCCTCTGGAGCACCACCTCTACGTGGTCAGCTACGAGGCTCCGGGAGAAATTGTGCGACTCACCACCCCGGGCTTCTCCCACAGCTGTTCAATGAGCCAGGTTTGTTGTTTCTTGGATGCAAGAAGCCCTCATCTCCTGACTGACAGGGATCCTGACTAGGAATGGTAATGAATCATGGCCAGTAGTGAGCCCTGAGGGCTGCTTTGCCTTGGTTGCTTGAGATGTGGGAGCTCGTGTCTGAGAACTGCATGAAAGAGATTAGACGTGGGAAAGGAAAGATGGTGTTTCCCTCACACTTCTCTCTCCTGTCTGTAGAACTTTGACATGTTCATCAGCCACTACAGCAGCGTGAGCACTCCACCTTGTGTGCACGTCTACAAGCTCACCGGCTCCGACGATGACCCGCTCCACAAGCAGCCCAAGTTTTGGGCCAGCATGATGGAGGCAGCCAGTAAGTCCCACAGAAGGTGTCCGTGCTGGGTTATGTCTGTGACACTCTTCTACTAGTGGTAGCCAAAGCTGATGGGTGGGGAAGGGGCCCAAGTAACTTCACTCTAAGGGAAAAGGAATTGTGTTACCTTGCAGGAGAGGTATCTCCAGTGGGTAGCTCATCCAGGAAATGGTGTGTGGGCTTTTAAGATATTACTGTATCATGCTTTGAGTAAAAGGAGTGCTCCAGGGTGCAGGGTTTACCTGACTGTGGTTTTGGGAACAAGCCACAGGACAAGAGGAAATAGCTTCAAGTTGTACCAGGGGAGATTTTAGGTTGGAGCTGAGGAACAATTTCTCCCCCCTTGAGGGTTGTCCAGGGCTGTCCCAGGCTGCCCAGGGCAGTGGTGGAGTGGTGCCAGCCCGTGATCCCTGGAGGGGTTTCCAAGCTGTGGTGCTGATGGACAGGGGTTAGTGGTGCCCTGGCAGTGCTGGGTTAATGGTTGGACTTGATCTTAAAGGTCTCTTCCAACCAGAATGATTCTATGATTTGTCTGAAGAGGGAGAGGTAAGTATCTGGGGTGTGGTGGCTGCTTCAGCCTAAGGCTGTAGGCTTTCAAGGTTTAGGTGGAGCTCACAACAGCACCTGAACCCCTCCTGAGAATGTTTTCTCCATTTGACCCATCCCTGTCCTTAACCTTCCACATCTCACCGTGGCACAGAGCACCTTGTCTGGGAACACCTGGGTGGTGGCATTTCCTTGTGTGATCCCTTCCCTCTTTATACAGCCTGTTACCCTCTGCAGGCTGGATGTCTCCCAGTGAGAGGCTTCCCCGAGAGGCACTGGTATGGCTTGGTATTGAAAGAGCCCTCACTCAGGTCAGGTTTCAACAGAATTAGCTTCTTCAGTAGGGGCTGAGGGCAGAACCTGCTGCCAGTTACTGCCCTGCTGAAGTCTGAACTTCCTTCTGCAGGTTGCCCCCCAGATTACGTCCCGCCTGAGATCTTTCACTTCCGCACTCAGTCGGATGTTGAGCTCTACGGAATGGTCTACAAACCTCACGATGTCCAACCTGGGAAGAAGCATCCCACGGTGCTCTTTGTGTACGGAGGCCCTCAGGTAAGGATCCAGATTGATGGCTGCTGCCCAGGGCAGCCTTCTGTGCAGCTCGAGCACGCACCAAGACTTCAGTTAGCAATGAGCACTGGGCCTCCGTTCTCACCTCTGCTTCAAACCTCAGATGACTTTCCCAGTGCTGAGTCTGCTCTGCCCAGCTCTGACAGCTCAGTTAGTGCCTGTTCTCCAGCTCAGGATCCTACACAGTGGGAGAGGCAGAGGAAGGTACTGGAAGGCTCAGCTCTGGAACTTTTCTTCCCTCCTCCTGCAGGTGCAGCTTGTAAATAACTCCTTCAAAGGAATTAAGTACTTGCGGCTGAACACGCTGGCATCCCTCGGCTACGCCGTGGTGGTGATTGATGGAAGGGGGTCGTGCCAGCGAGGACTCAAATTTGAAGGGGCCCTGAAAAACCAAATGGTAAATGTCCTACTCTTGGTGATGAATCTCTGCTCGTTTGCTCTTTCTAAGACCGCCTCGCTGCCCGTTTCCTCTTGCTCTTGTCTGTCTTGAGTTTCTAGATTGAGAAGGCTGCTAACTCGAGCTTCCTCATTGCCTTGTAGGGTCAGGTGGAGATCGAGGACCAGGTGGAAGGTTTGCATTATGTAGCAGAAAAATACGGGTTCATTGACTTGAGTCGGGTGGCCATACACGGCTGGTCCTATGGAGGGTTCCTCTCCCTCATGGGTCTCATCTGTAAACCCAATGTCTTCAAGGTAAGTCTGGACATGATGCTGGCATCTCAGGACACCCAGCTCTCTCAGCTTCTGTAACTCTTGGCAACTGCAGTTGGCTTTTTTTTTTTTTTTGCTTGATGTTTGTGATGGACAGGTGAAAATGTCCCTTGGTCCTGCCAGCCTGTAGCTCCTGGCTGCAGACCTGTCTTCTGCTTCCAGATCATCCCTGGCTGAGGCTGGCTGAGGATGGGGTTGTTCCCAGTGACTGCCAGTGGAAGACTTAGGCCAACATCCAATGAGATCATGGATGTGCCCTTCATAATCCCTTCCCCAAGCCCTCAGCACAGTTTCTGGATCATTCCACAAGTCCTCCTTGAAAAGGGGAAGCCTTTAGTGCTGATGCAGGAAGTTGCCCTGTAATAGTAGAACAGAATCATAAAATGCCTTGAGTTGGAAAGGACCTTAAAGATCATCCAGTTCCACTCCCCCTGCCATGGGCAGGGACACCTCCCACTATACCAGGTTGCTCAGAGGCCCATCCAACCTGGTCTTGAACACTTCCAGGGATGAGGTGTCCGCAACTTCTCTGGGCAACCCGTTCCAGTGTCTCACCACCCTGAGTGAAGAACTTCTTCCTAATGTCCAATCTAAATCTGCCCTGCTCTGGTTTAAAACCATTATCCATTGTCCTGTCACCACGTGCCCTTATAAAAAGTCCCTCCCCAGCTTTCCTGTATCCCTTTCAGGTACTGGAGGCTGCTATAAGGACTCCCTGGAGCCTTCTCTTCTCCAGGCTGAGCAGACCCAACCCCATCAGCCTGTCCTCATAGGAGAGGTGCTCCTAAGAGGAATAGCAGGAGGAGAAATATGGGGTGTATGGGGATTTACTGTAGAACAATCCTGGTCCGAGTGACAAAACAGTCCAGAGCTTCTTTTTCCTGCCTCTTCGGGGAAAACAGGGACCACTGGAACTCTTTAGCACATGATGATTGAGGCTGTCTCCTGTCACCTCTTTTGTTTGACAGATTGCTATAGCAGGTGCTCCTGTCACAGTCTGGATGGCGTACGACACCGGCTACACCGAGCGGTACATGGACATCCCAGAGAACAACCAGCAGGGATACGAGGCTGGCTCTGTAGCATTACACGTAGAAAAGCTTCCCAACGAGTGAGTGCTGCAGGGTTGGGTGATCTGCTACAGCCCTGCTCTCCCCAGTCCTGCTCGGTGCCACCAGTCACACCTCTGCTGGATCCCAGAAGAATGGCTGGGTTCTCAGCTCCTCCACAGTTAACTCCCGTGGCAGGTCGCTGCGTTCCTCAGCCAGTGGGGCCTTTGCACCCCCAGCCCCTTCACCAGGGAGGGGTTGAGGGCCACGTCCGTGGCCTTGATGCTGTTCTGCTTGTCCCTTGCTGGGCTTTGCTGAGACCCACTGCAGAGTTTTGTGGATTCTCATCCTCCTCTCTCATCCTATCTCCAGGCCAAATCGTTTGCTGATCCTCCATGGCTTTTTGGATGAAAATGTGCACTTTTTTCACACCAACTTCCTGGTATCACAGCTAATCCGGGCTGGAAAACCTTACCAGCTGCAGGTAAGAGGGACAAGGGTGGGAAAGTCCCTTAAATCTTACGGATTCAAGAGAAAAAGGTTCTTACTGTGCATTCTGGGGCTGGGAGAAGGTGGAGGCAGCTGCTTCCACATCTTGTTGCACTGTAGATGACAGTAAATGCCTCGTTTAACTCAAGGGGTGGCCGAGGCAGCTGCTCCCTCATCTCGTTGCGATGTAGATGACAGTAAACGCCTCCTTTGACTCCAAGAGGTGGCCGGGAGGTGGCACTGTGGCTGTTTCACTGCTGCCAGATGTGCCCTGTATCTGAAAGCATTTGCAATCAGGGTTCCTGCCCTCAGGCCTGGAACTTTCCTTCTCGGCTGACCTGGTGCCGTCTGCCTCGGCTGGTGCCAGCAGCGGTGGCTGAGAGGCAGCGGGGCTGGTGCTCCAGGCTTTCCCTGGCACCTCTTTCTCCCTGTGGAAGCTGGGTTGAGGGAAAAGGGCTGACGTGAGGGGAGGGGGGAGCTCGTCCCTGATGAACGAGCCCTTCTTGGCTAACTGCCCTGTCTCTGCTTCTGCGCAGATCTACCCCAACGAGAGACACAGTATTCGGTGCCCCGAGTCAGGAGAGCACTATGAAATCACGCTGCTGCACTTTCTACAAGAATACCTCTGAGAGCACAAGCCTCTGCAAACTGGACACTGACAGCTCACCTCCCCCCTCCCATGCCCTTCACCATCGCCTCCCTCCGCAGCCGTCGAACCCAAATGGCTGCGTGCCCGGGGCCGGGCCCGGTGTCCCCCAACCCCGAGCGAGGGGGGGAGGCTGGAGGGCACCTTCCCTTTGGACAGTGCCACCTTCTTTCACTTTCCAAGCTGGAGGTCTGCCCCTGCTCGGCTGCTCGTCCCGTTCCTCTCCTCCAGCCTGGCTGTTAATGCTTTTATTTGCTGCTACTCCCTCTATCCTGGGGATCAATGGACTGTGACCTGTCTCCCGAGGCTGAGGTTTGTGTCCATCTCTCTCTCTCTCTCTCTCTCTCTCCCCCCCATCCCTCTCCCCTCCCGCTGCACCTCCGCAGTTCCCATACTCTTCACCTGCAAGAACTCAGTGCCTGTGTTGGAAATGGAAGAGCCGGATCAGCAAAGCTGCCTTAAGCCAGGAGTGGGAGGGAAGAGAGGAGCTACCTGTCCTTGGGCCCCGGGGAGCCGATCGCCGCTGCGCCCCGGCCCTGCCCTCGTGACGTGGAGCCTCGCCACGCCGAGAGAGCTCGACGGAAGCATGCAAACACTAGTCTTTTCTAGTTCTCAGTTTAATTTTTGTTTTGCAGAGCAGATGGAGGAGGGGCTGAGGGTGGTAACTGCCGTCCTTTGCTCCCCTTCTCTAATGGCCGCTCGCAAGCGGAGTTGTGCCAACAGGTAGCGCAGCGGCTGGCTACCCCGGAGAGCACCTCGCCCAGGGAGCGCGGCAGCAGCTGGGTTTTTTTGCAACGCAAGATGGATGATATTTATGCAAATCCTTCCTCCTTCCGTTCTCTGTGCTGCCTCCTGATCCCACCTTCTCCGTCCCCTGACCCCCTGAGCTTTCAGATGTGCACTGAAATTGGCTGTGCTTCAGTTCTCTGCGGGTCAGTGACTGTTCCCCTTGCCCGTCTACTCAGCAAACGCTCTCTGCTGGTTTTTTGTTTACCTGGTCAACAGGAACTGCAGTTCTGGGGAGGGGGGGGGGTGGGGATTGAGCAATCGCACCTCAGGGGAGCACATACCCCTCTCAAGCCAAGGGTTCTACCAGGGGCAAAAAGAAAAAAAAGAAAAACAACAAAAAAAAACCAACCAACCCCAAACCAACACCCAAATGAACCACGTTGACTTACCCTGGAGTATAAGTGCGTATTATGAAAAGAAAATATTTTTATGGATTCTTATTCTTTTATAATTATGAGTGTAAGATGTAGCGACTCATTAAAATATTGGAAAGAGAGGCAGTTGGTGGTTGTGCCGCTCGCTGCAGCGCAGGGAGGGCAGGGGAGGAAGCAGCAGCAGCAGCAGCAGCTGGCTCCCCACAGCCCCGGCCCTGACTGTGCAGAAAGCAAAGCGCTCTGTTCGGTTTCTGGGCCGAGCGCTGGAGAGAATATTAAACCCCTGATGTGCCTTCGGGGAGGGGAAGCGTTGATCCAAGCCCTGGGAGAGGCAGGGAGGGGAGCTGGCACTCCTGGCCCGCGGTCTCTGTGCTGTGTGACCTTGAGCGTGGCTGGGGGGCTGGGGGTCAGTGCTTTGCCCAGCACCCCGAGCTCTCCGCTGACTGGGGGGGGGGGGCAGCTGCTGCCACTGGGGCTCTCGCAGCTCTGATCCTGCGCCAGGACCCGCCAAGGAGCTGGGGCTGGACCTGCCTCTGCTCGTCCTCCCTGGAGCTTGACGCTTTTCCAAACCCAGCCTTGCTCTTTTCCTCTCCGTACAGGAGCTGGGTGTTAATTAAACTGCGTTAAATGCCCCGAGGAGGCGAGCTGGAGGCTTCTGGTTTAAAGACAAAGCACCTCCGCTTCCTGAACGTAGATGTGTGCTTATTGCCCCCTCCTCCCCACACCCAGATAACTCCCCCGACTCTTGCAGTTGGCTTTTTAGCTTCTATTACCGTTGAGTAACCCCTGGTGCAGTTTTGAGGTCGGAGGGGCGGAAGGGGATGCGATGGAGGAAGTTGCACATCTCTGAAGTTTCCTTGAGAGAAAGCGGCGGACAGAAAAGCTGCTCCCCTTTCTCCCCGCCACCTTCAGAGCCAGGTGGGTGCTGGGGGAGGGTAAGAAGCTTGATTGGGGAGAGTTTGGTTCTTTCCAGTTTTAATTTGAACTGGTTTTGGTTTGGTTTTTTTTTTTTTCCCTTGCCTCAAAAAAGCAAGTGTTTCTTAATGTCTGCACTGCACTCTTAAAACACTCTTGTCTAGAAGAGTTTACAGATCTGGCAGCTCCTTTGATCCTCCAAGCTGGCTTTTGACGCTGGGGGATTATTTGACGCCATAAAAAAGGGGGGGTTCTCTTCTTCTGGGGGCTGAGAATCCTGAGAGGCATGAACTGGGAAAAATCACCTACCCCAGGCCTGAGCTTTTCAAGGTGTAACGGGATTGAAACTGAAATACAACTGAGGTGGGAGGCCCCGGGCCAGCTGGGAGGAGGTGGGCTCAGGGTGTTTCTGGGAGGGAGGGTTTGCAGCCGTAGTGTGAAGGTAATTTCCGGAGTGAGCGGCGGTGCTGGGGAAACTGGGCACAAAGGGCTCTCCCAGAACTGGGCCGCAGCCTGAACGGGGCTCGGGAAGCATTTTTCCCATCAACACCCAACGTGTGGGGCTTTATTTTTAGGTGGAGGAGAGGGAGGGAGAACAGATGTTCCTGATGGCTTATTTTTAAAACAAAACCCACTCCTCGAGCTATGGGATTAGCTCAGAAAAGCCCCTGCTTCTGCCCTGAAAGATGCTCGGACGGAAAACTTCCTGGCATCTCCCTTCCCCGAGGGTGGGGAATCAAGGTGCGAGGGTGGCTCTGGCTCTGGGGAAGCCAGGGCAGGGGAACCTCTGCTGCCGGTGCTTCGGGGTGTCCCAGGCATCCGTCCTTGGCCGAGGCCCCGCTGTGCAGAGCGGCACCCCCAGAAACACTGGAGTCGCTCAGAAATAGCAGAGCCCATCAAAGGAGGCGCGGGGCGAGCGGAAGACAAATAGCTGGGGTGTAAGGGGGTGGCAGGGAGGAGGCTGCCGGGGGCAGGAGCCCTGCCAGGCCTGGGGGAGGGCTGCGTGGGTATCACCGGCCCAAAGAAAGGGTGTAAATTGATACCGGAAAATCCTCACCAGGGGATGTTGGTGAAGCACAGAGGGGTGGGCATCCCGCCTTCGCCCTGGGACAGATGCGAGGCTTGTCATTGGCGTGGAGCGGCGGCTCCTCGGCCTCCCCACCTCTGGAGAAAAACCCCTTCTCTCTGGTTCCAGCTCGAGCCCCTTGCTCGGAGGCTGGTGCAGCTTTCTGCTGCTTTTCCCATGAAAACAGCTTTGTCCTGGCCCAGCGGCTGCGGCTCTTGCTCCGCTGAGCTCTTCGGCTTTGCCTCGAGTCCCAAAGCTGCTCTGGGTTGGAGCTGAGAGGCTGAGTTGTCTCCAGTGAACAGACAAATCCTGCTCTGGAAGGGTCCGGATCTGACCCTGCCTTCCTCGCTCACCCTTTGGCTTGGGGCTTCATCCTGCTGGGTGCTGAGTCCCTGAGCAGGGGCCGTGAGCTCTGCTCCTCGGTGGCAGTGCAGGGAGAGCTGCTGTGGAGGGTGATGGGTCTCTGTCAGAGACAACCAGTGGGGTTTGGTGGGGAGAGGCCAGCGGGAGCACAGCGGGGCAGGGAGCGGGGAAAGCAGCACCGTCCCCCCTGCTCTCACTGCCCTTTTCTCTGCCTTTGCCACCCCCTGCGCTCCCGGCTCTGCTCTCTCACGAAGCTGCTCATTCCTCTCCTAAAAAGGACACTTAAATGCCACCCAAAGTTCGGCTAAAACCTCCTAAAGCTCCTGTCAAACAGCAGCGGGTGGCCGTGCAGGAGCTGATCCAGCTGAAAGACCCAACACGTCTCTCTTCCCTCTGCCTCGGCCACTCTGTTTGCATTTCTCTGCCTTCCCCCCTGCTTCTAATCCAGGCTTGGAAGGACTGATCCTGCTCCCAGGCCCTGGCCCCAGCTGGTAGCTGTGGGGCTCAGCCCGGGGCCCTCCCCGACTCCGGTCTCGCTGTCCCCCCAGCTGGGTGCCATGACCATGTCGCTGGGGCTGCTGCTGGCCCTGCTGGGCTGGGCTGCAGCACCGGATCCTGCCCTGGAGGAGACCTGGGAAGGGTGGAAGAGCCTCCATGCCAAGGAGTACCCAGGGGTAGGTCCTGCTCGCCCCTGGCCTCCCAGTATGTGCTGGGACTGGCTCTGGGGGGGGGGGGGTCTCACCCAGAGCCACCCCCACGCACTCATCCCATGCTCCCGGGGGGACCTTTCCAACCCCGCTGCAGGAGGTCGAGGCCGCGCGGAGGGAGGTCTGGGAGAAGAACCTGCAGCGCATCCAGCAGCACAACAAGGAGGAGTCGCAGGGGCAGCACACCTTCCGCCTGGCCATGAACCGCCACGGAGACCTGGTACCTTCCCGGGACCCCTCCCTGCACCCAGGGCCTGAGCTGGGCACCGGAGACCTCTTGATGCACTCGGGGCTTGACCCGGGGACCTCTCCAAGCACCTGGGTGTTGATCTGGGGACCAGGGAACTCTTGATGCACCCAGAGCTTGATCTGGGGACCAGTTACCCCCAACCCTCTCTGCTGGGAGCTGCAGGTGCCCCCGGGACTGGGCTGCTTCTGGGGTGGGTGGAAGAGCCAGTGGGGAACCGCGGTGCTGCCAGCCGGGCATTCTTGGCATCACGTGAGTTTTCCCTTGGTGACCTGCAGACGGATGAGGAGTTCAACCAGCTCCTGAACGGCTTCACCCCAGCGTGGGGCGGGGAGTCGGCACCGGTCTTCCAAGCACCGGCAGCTCTGAAGACCCCGGCAGAGGTGGACTGGCGGGCAAAGGGCTACGTGACACCCGTGAAGAACCAGGTGGGCACGGGGTGAGGGTCTGGCCAGGGCTGTGTGAGGGGTGCTGGGAGTCTGAGTATCAGAAACAAGCAGCAGCAGCCACCCAAGCCCTAAAAAATCACTCTGGGCAACCCTGAGAAGCAACTCCTGTACTTTTGGCTGCTGTAGTTTCGCAGCTGAGGAGATGGAGAGCAGAATTGGGGGGGTCTGGTGGGGTTTGGGGTGACACGGTGATTCCACCGCTGTCCCCATCTCGCCCAGGGGCACTGCGGGTCGTGCTGGGCGTTCAGCGCCACGGGGGCCTTGGAGGGGCTCGTCTTCAACCGGACGGGGAAGCTGGTGGTGCTGAGCGAGCAGAACCTCATCGACTGCTCCCGAAAGCTGGGCAACAACGGCTGCCACGGCGGCTACATGACCCGCGCCTTCCAGTACGTGCGGGACAACGGCGGCTTGAACTCGGAGCACGTCTACCCCTACGAGGCCACGGTAGGGGACGGTGGGTGGCCCTGGGGACAAGGCAGAGCGGTGCTGGCAGGTCCCAGCCCCGGCGTCACCTTCTTCCTCCTCTCAGGACACCTCCAGCTGCCGATACAACCCCCAGGACAGGGCGGCCAACTGCTCCAACATCTGGCTGGTGGCCCAGGGCAATGAGTTGGCACTGGAGCAGGCGGTGGCAGCCGTGGGCCCTGTGTCGGTGGCAGTGGATGCTAGCAGCTTCTCCTTCCACTTCTACAAGTCAGGTACCACCTCACCCTTTGTAGCACAAATGGGTAAACTGAGGCAGTGCTGCCTTGCTGGGAGGGTGGGCTCCCTGAGCCCCAGAGCACCCCCAGGGGAGCAGGACCCACAACCCTGCTTTCACCCGGGGAAGAAGCCATCAGTGCTGGCCCACGGCTCACCCCAGCTCTGCTCTTCCCAGGCATCTTCAGCAGCATGTTCTGCAGCCAGCGGGTGAACCACGGGATGCTGGCCGTGGGCTACGGCACGAGCCAGGAGCAGGGGCACAACATCAGCTACTGGATCCTAAAGAACAGGTGGGGGCTGAGGGTGTCCCCCTGGACCCACGGCCCCTTTCGCCCTCACGCCCAGGCTGTGCCTCAGGTCCTGCCAGGGTTGGAGCTCCACGGCAGGAGCATCCTGGTCCCATAAGGTCCTCTGGGTCCCATCTCAGTTGCCATCCCCAAGCAGGGCCGGTTCTCCGTGCGTGGGAACACGGACGTGCTCATTCTCCGTCTCTTCCTGCAGCTGGTCGGAGGCGTGGGGCGAGCAAGGCTACATCCGCCTGCTGAAGGGTGCCAACAACCAGTGCGGGGTGGCCAACCAAGCCAGTTTCCCGGTGCTCTGAGCCACAACATCCCTCCCTCCCCTGTCCTGGCTGCGGATCCACGGCTGATTTCCCTCTGGAAAGGGGCTTTTGTTCGTGAGAAACAATTAAAGGTGGCACAGCTCCTCTCTCTGCGCCTGAGAGCAGTGGC
The DNA here is from genome assembly GCA_025331215.1 of Actenoides lindsayi. Classification (NCBI taxonomy): domain Eukaryota; kingdom Metazoa; phylum Chordata; class Aves; order Coraciiformes; family Alcedinidae; genus Actenoides; species Actenoides lindsayi. The sequence continues at coordinate 1,103 of WTSP01014695.1, read as the reverse complement.
CGGGCAGGGGCTGGGGGCTGAGGGGGCAGCTGGTGCCACCTTGGTGGGCACGCAAAGCTCCCCGCGCTCGGTGATCGGTGATCAGCGCCTTCTCCGCGCTGTTCCCCCCAGCCCGGCCTCTCCTTCCCCTCCCATGGCCCCTTTTCGCTCCAGTCCCATCCCAAAGGCCAGCAGCCAGGGCTGGAGTTTCTGGCCGCGGCCGCAGCTCTGCCCAACCCTGCAACGCTGCCCCTGTGCACCCAGCTCTTGTAAAAACAGGAATTTACCCCGTGAAACCCACGGGGCAAGGCAGAAAATGAACCTTTTCCCTCCCCTCCTGCTTTTGATCCCCATCCTGGTTCCTAAATAATGTGGGATTCAGTGCCACACACCCCCGGCCTGGAGGGGCGAGCGGGGGCCAGGCTGGGGCTGAAAAGGGCTGAGGGGACGGGAGGCAGGGCTGGTGGCAGCGTGGGCACCCAGAATGTCCCACGGGTGCCCCCCTATGACCCACGGGTGCCCCCCGATGACCCACAGCTGCCCCAGAACATCCCATGGCTGCCCCATGTCCGCTGTTGGTACAACCCCAGAGCAGAGCGAGGCCCCAGCGGCACTGGCTGGGGGGCGGACACGCTGCTGTCTCCACGTCCCCTGGTCCCTTATCCCTCTGGGTCCTTGTGCCAGCGCTCCCCTGTCCCCACCGCCCCCAAAGGGTTAACCCGCCCGGGCTCGCTGCCCACACCCAAGATGGCGTCCGGGGCGCCGGCGGAGCACCCGCAGCCCGCCTTGACCCCTCCCGCCCGCCGTAGCCCGGGCTTCCTTTCCAAGATGGCGGCGCCCAGCGGGAGGAGCGGCCGGGGGCTGTGGGCCGCGCTGGTACCCGCCGCACTCCTGTGCCTAGCGGCCCGGGCCGCGGAGGAACCGAGCACGGCCGACTTCGACGTGCGGCCCGGCGGGGAGGTGCATTCGTTCTCCCAGAGCCTGGTGAGAGGCGGGCGGGGAGAGGGTGAGGAGAGGGTACGCGCCGCTTCGCCATTGGCCGCGGGGCGCGTCGCTCTCGCCTTCCGCCACGGGGATTGGCTGTCAGCGAGGGAAGGCGGGACGAGCTGGTGGCGGGTCGGGGG
>WTSP01014692.1:79924-96092 GCA_025331215.1 Actenoides lindsayi | reverse complement strand
ATGAAGTGACAGAGCAGGATGATGCAGCAAACAGAAATAATACATAAAACCTCAGATAACTCTAAAATAATAACGAGATTTGTACACTTTTGAGTACAGCTGTTTCTTAAAAGCTTTTTTATCTTTTAAGCATTATAAGACACTACACCCACTGGGGACAGAGGTTAAAAGAAAGCTGATGTTGTGCAGGAAGAGTACTGCATAATTTAATATAGCCTAATTTCAGCTGGTACGTGTTTACGGTCAAATTAGCCAAATTGTTCTTGAGGTATGTGTTGAGTTGAGAGCTTGGACTGTGCTTGAATCCTGATCAGAAATGAGTTCTTGAAATAGAGTAAGATGAAAATCTGTTGCAGGTGGCAATTTCTTTTGCTGATGCCATGACAAAAATCTTAGATGTAAATTTATTTGAGTATTTTTGTCTCTGGGTGTATTTTTCCATTAATTTCTATGTAAATATTAATATCCTAAAAATGGAGAGGTCCCATCTTTCACACCATAAGAACACAGGGTCCTGCATTATGCCAATAAGGTTACCTGTTCAACTCATAGTGAGGATCCACCAGTATTTTCTGTAAGCTCTTGTATGTACTTTTTACAAATTCTTCATTGTCATCTCCTTCTTCTATTTGTTTTGAAGAATTCTAGATTTCTAATAGAGTATTTTCATAAAGGTGAGGAAACACGGATGTGGAGCATTTATTTCAACTGCACCTTCCTGCCAAAAGCAGCAAGTGCTTGAACTGACTCCTCCACACACTCTGTCTTAAAAAGCCCTGGACATCTGTGTGAAACGTGTCCGCCCCCGTGTCAGACCAGCAAACGCCATCTGGACGGAAGGCACTAAGGCTTTCTCTGAGTAACGAGATCATGCCCCAGGAGTGAAATGCAGTAAAAGCCTGCCACTTCATAATTTACTTATTTACTGTTTTCTAAACTTATTGCAACTGGGGAAAAAAAAAAAAAAGTATAAGACATACAGAAAATAGCTGTTGAAATCCACATCACTTTTCTGTGCAATATAAATGTTTGTAGCTAATACAGTCCCAGCGTACACTCTTTGTGCCCACAGTTATTGTAGAAAAATAACGAGCTGCGCTAATATCCTTGTGATCCATGGATGTTAGAGGCTGTATTTGTGAGTTGGTGAAGCTGCCATGGAAGTCTGTGTGGTGAGTCTGTAAGACTGGAAGTTCCTTATCCTATTGTTATATAAATGCAACATGGTTTGATGCCATTTTTAACAACAAAAGGGCATAGCTATGTTTTCTGAGACTTCCTGGGTTCTAAGAAAATGGTGATAGCATTGCAGCTAGGGTGAAGAATGGATGAAAGAGATATGTCTACGAATAAGGTAACACATAAGTAATGTTATTACAATATCTAGATGAATAGTAGAAGCCAATGAACTGAGTAATAAATTTGTTGAAGATCTGTGCTATTTCCTTAACAATATTAATCTCTTGGGAGACATCAGCAGATGACAGGCTGGCCCACAATCCTCTAGTTCCTTCAGAGGCAATAGACCAAGCAGATGAGAACTCTCAGTCTGTTCCAGAGCCCATCTGCTATCGCAGAGCTTGCTGCTTACCTATCTATCCTTCCAAAGAAGCAGAGAGACAGAGAACACCAAGCAGCACAGAGTAGGCTGCAAATCTTCACATGCTTTTTATATACCATGTGCTGGAGAGGTAAAGATTTCTAGCTGCCCTGGCCCTAGCTGTAAACCAGAGAAGGCTAACTTCTCTTTCATCCTTATGTGGTCATAAAACATTTCACAGGATCACACCCCACAGCAAGGTTAAAAGCACTTCGATCAGTCTAAATCAAAAAGAACAAGTGAAGTGGAATTGTTGCATTTGAGCAAAGATGTGAAAGCTACCAGGCAAAGCTTGGCAGTGGAGAACAACTGGAAGGACTCTATGCCCAGAAGAAGACATTTTAATTTTGAATTATTTTTTGCTAATGGAAAACCAGACCTAGTGACTGGTTGGATACATAATTAAAAGATAGTATCATCCATAATGGAATAATAAAATTAATCAGTAGATTTTTTTAATTACTTTGCAACCAAGTTAGTATTTGATACCCCACAGAGATGCATCTGAAACATTGATAACTGATCTTGCCACACAGAACAGATGCAATCTACATCTATGATAAGTATACCCAGAACCACCTCAGATGTAGTTCTTTTCTACTACGAGGGAAAGGGAGTCTTCTGCTGTCAGCAGATTGGCTCAAATACCTATTTTACCTCAGTAGATAGGCTTCTGCACTGGGTTACAGCTTTGCCAGCTCCTCAGCAATCATCAGAATGAAAAAATTTAAGGGAATTTAAGAAAAACATGAATACTTTCATGTTTTGTTCTGACTGTTTTCCTACCCTCTCAATGTACCCACAAGGCAAGCAAGGCAGTATCCATTTAAGAGTAAAAATAGGATTAAACCTTACTCAGTACCTGGGCTTGGTGAGTCCCCTCTGTGAGAAGAGGCTGTTGCTGTCCCCTTATCAGGCAGTGACAGTGTGCAAAGAAGGATGGGCAGTCTCAGAAGAGAGGGCTGGGCATGATCTCTGGTGGCACCCTCATGACAGGTCTCAGAGAAACTTTCCTGCAGAGCTCTGTGCCCCCACTGAAGGGATGGCTGCTCACTGTGCATGCCTACCCCTGCAATATTTTTGGCCTCTTAATGCACCAACCCCTAGTTTTTGCTGACATTTGGCTTGGACTTGCTGTACGACACACAGCTGTGGAGCAGCAAGCCCTCCTTGGAGCACAGGAGAATTAATAGGTGTTTGCTTCAGAGGTTTTCTTCCTGCTCTCCATGCACTTGGCAGCCAAAAAGTCATTTTCTCCAGCCTCATTATGTGTGTATCTTTCTTTCAGTTGTGTGGTAGGGTATCTGTGGCTTGCCTGCTCTGTTTCCCTCTTACTTACTTTCCCTTGTGCAAATCCCCCAATCCAAAATAGATTTTGCATCTTTTATGGCCACTGACACCTACATAATTTCATTTCATAAACAAGGTGATTTTTTTTTTATTCTGCATATTGTTATCTTTTAGGGATCAATCCTTTTTTTTTGTTTGTTTGTTTGTTTTTTTAAATAAAATCAATTTCCTTTTACATCTGTGGGAAAAGGCTATTGCCCTCACTGATTATGTCTTAGAAAATTACATAATCTGGCCATGGTACGATGATGTCTTAGTGAATTCTTCCTGTTGTGCTGTCTAATCCAAACAGCATGTTCTATATATGTGAGTGCACCTTAGGGTATAATCCTTTTTGTCTATAGTTCTGGTTGTAGCTGGTAACTGGCATAATTAAAAAAAAAATAATCTCATTAGCTTGCTGTAGATAGAAGGCTTAATAGATCACAGATGACAAATATATTTTTTAAATATGCTGTGTGAAATCCCTAACTGTGAATTGTGTGAGAGAGAAGGAGACATACTATTTACTGTAGTACAGAATGCTGCTTTGCTTTAGTGTGTCTGGAACGTTTTAAGACAGAAACACATTTTACTGGTTTTGTGGACCAAACTATTCACAGACCCTATGAGAAAAGAACCTTGAAAGCACAGTCTGGATCCAGCCATCTCTTCCCCTTTACTCTAACTTGCTCCAGTCCTTCCCCAAAGGTAATTGTTACCAAACTGATGTGTTCATTTTCTTTCTCAGATCTAATAGACTTTCCCATTCCCATAATTGTTTTTCTCCAGAGAGTTTCTCCTATCAGAGAGACACTTTGTTCCACCTCCCTCTGAGAAGCTACTTTGCTTCTACTAGGAATGTCTCCAGGCAGAGCTTCCCCATCTGTTTGTTCCTCCTTGTAACAGGGTGCTGGAGGTTATCAAGGTACCAGAGAGCAGTTGCAAGCCCAGGGAGGACAGCAGAGCTCTGTGCAGCATTTCCCCGTGAGAGCAGACTGACCATAGCTGGGGATTATTCAGTTCCATCTCACAGGAGAAACAGGTGGGTTTTTACAGCTCAGTTGCACTGTAATACAGTGATTACTGAGAATAACTATCTTCCCATTGTATTGGAATTAAGAAGTCAAGCACAGATCTGCTTATCACCAACCAACTGGCAATAAAGCTAGGGGAAACAGATGGAGAAGCATTTTATATAGTTTTGAAAGTATGGAGGTACAATTTGAAGAGGGTTGTTTGTCAGGTTGTCTTTAATGCAGGATGCAAATTGTGCAGCAGCATAAACCTTCATTTTTAGTTTATAACTCAACCAGGGTGCCTGTTGAATACTACCAAACCATCTATCTGATGGGAGATGGGAAGTGATAGATCCTGTTATAACCATGCCAGAAAAAACCTGCATTGTACCAGGGAAGCATGAAGGGGCAAAGCTTTTAAGGCATGGCAAGAAATCCCGTGACTGCCCTGCCCTTGTGAAGTAGTGTCACTTGCTGTCTTCCTCTTGCTGCTTCTCATGTATCTGAACGAGGAGCATAAGGACAGTTGTGCTCCAAGGACTTGCTGCAGAGGTGATGTTCATGTCTCTGCCACAGACCTTAGATAAATTATAACATCTTTCTTTTGTTATGTGTAAAGTGAGGATTCTGCTTCCTTTTCACAATATAACCTGCAGTCTAATTAGAATATATCTAGAAATTATGTTCTCCCTTACCCCAAACCAACCAAGTTATGAAAATAGAAATATTTGGAAGGAGAAGGCCATGGATAGACCTTTTTGAACCTACAATTCACTTTTTACATTTTGGTTTTGTAAAACAATGTCTTCAGCTTTTGTCTTATTTTGATCCTACCTGAAAGCAATCAGTTTGGTCCTGTTCCAGATCTGAGACCAGTAGATATAGTGGCAGCTTTTATGGCTCTAAGGACACTTAGATGCTGCTTGTATTTTTTCACGTTTAAATTTTCCTATAAAAACCCCTTTGGATTGTCTCAGTGTAGTCCTCCTCCTAGACGAGGCTATTTTGTATTTCAAAAACTAGGCTAGGACTGCTTGAAGCAGGGGTGAAGTTTTAACAGTGCCATGTTAAATCTGATTTTCTATTAAATAATATATATACAGGGCATACTGAACACTAACAACATTTGACATGGATTCTTCATCAGTTTTGGGTTTATCTGCTGAGATAGCGTGTATCGTATAACAGCCTTGTCAGTAAATGAAGTAAATCAAATTTAAGTACTGGGAGAAGCACTTGCAGATTTAGGTTGGTTTTAGATTGTTTGTCTAAGCAGGTGAGTCCTCTTCATGTTTTCAGTCCCAGAAAGAATGATATGTTGTAAGCTTCAAAGAACTCATCAACTCAAGGTTAGATAAGACACTGTTTATCATGTTTTATCAGGAACAGAAAAGGTACCCAGGGGATGGGGAAGCTAAACATGTTCTACAGTTTCAGCTTAAAAGGTGAGGGAAACACTAGTCTGTCATGATTTAGGAGTGAATGGACTGATATGGAACAATTTTTCCAGCTGTTACAACTAGCATAGCTTCTAAATCCTGGGATCAAGCATCTTTAACCCTCATGATCCTGTCTGATAGCCAGCAATAGATTAGTTGTTCCTGATCTGTGAAGGTGGCTTCCAGGAGCACCATGGTGGAAAGGTCAGATCACAACTTCCTTTCCTTTGGTGGAGAAGTCCTCCTGTCCCACAGCCCAGCTCCGAGTCCCTGCCTTCCAGCACATTGAGCCCGGTGCTGGGCAGAAACACAAACTCTTATCTTTTTGTGGGAGGTCGCCTGGTTGACAGGAGGGTTTTATGTCATCTTGCTTGAATTCATCCTCAATGAGGGAAAAACTAATCTTTTTTTGTCAGTCTGAATATGATGCTGGAAGGCATGTTAAAGAGAAGCTACCATCTCAGCAAAAAATAAGCCCGACTGTTGAAAGTTTGTCAAGTTCATATTTAATCTTTGTTGTTAAGCAAGGGAAAAGACATCTAACTTAAAAAGGGGAAAAATATATAATTATTTAAACCTTTCTCCCCTTGAAAAAAATTTCCTTATCTTTTCATTAAGTATATCCTTCAGCAATGATTTGTCATTGCCATATCAAAAACATATAGGTAACTTGTAATTCATTAACACTTGGAAATATTCTTTACATGAATCATAACTCAGAGGGGTTGGGGCATTGTGGGAAATAAATTGAAAATAAATTCTTAGATCCTCTAAATTTTAATTTTATGATAATGTGCTCTTAGCAGTTAGGGTAAGAATATGGGGTCACCTCTCACATTTTCTAGATAGATCTTTTTATAGGGAGAAGGTTACTCAGTTCTCCGATGTGTTTTTTGAATTCTCAGGCTAACAGACTCTGTGTTGTGAAGGACTACAGAAAACCAGAGACTTTGTAGTGGTAATTTGTAGCATCTATGAAATTGAAGTCTGATTCACCACTTAGTGATGTCAAGGGTTCTCATCAGTCCCGACAGACCAGGGTTGGCATTTCTTTCACTAAGAGTGAATTACCTGGCTTTTTTTCTTTTTCTTTTATTATTCCATTAAGCATAGGACACAATGTTTGGGAGGTTTAAAAAAAAAAAAAAAAAGGCATTTTGTGCGTTTTTCTCTTCAGGAGAATGAATTCAGCAAGAGCTTGGAAACTTGCCTATCCCTCTTGCTCTCACAAGCTATTTCCTTAAAATATTCATATCCATATGATACCTTGTGATAGGCCAACAACACTCAGAACAGCTGAGAGTCTCACATGCTCCTTACTCTCAAGAGGGCTTAATAGTCCTTTTGTCAGTGAAACCCATGCCTTCTCAGGTGTATTACAGCAGTGAAATCAGGCTGGGTTTCTATGGCTGATACAGAATTAAGCTGAAAAGGTGCAGTAGATACCAATGAAAAGAAGCTCTTTCCATGATTAACTTGCGAAATGATTCCTTTTCCAGTGGGCAACTAGTGTTTAGTTAACAAGGAAGAATGTGATAAGCAGGAAGAAACTGCATTTTTTCTTCTTGATCCTTTTCAGAAAGTGTAAAAGCTATTGAGCTTTGTTGATCTGGATACACTCCATGTTTTTCGGAATGATTTAAGGAAGCAAAGTATGGTTTGAATGTAAATATGCTCTGACTATAATAGTGAGACAGAACCTTCATCATATGTAAGCAGCCTTTGTCTCTTAAGTCTTAGTCATCATCTGCTTCAAGACAGAAAACAAATGCCTCAGAAAGCCTTTAATGAGATCACAAACCTCCTCTGAGAGTGCAGGATCTGCTGGGCCACTGGAGAAACAATAACAAAAATAAAACCCCTCCACCTCCCTCCCTGGTGAGGTAACTTCAACAAGGCTTGTAATCCTTATCTGTGCATTCATCTTTGGGCATGTAAATAGTTTCATTGAGATGTAAGCCCCTTGCTTGCCTCCACGTGCCAGTCAGTGACTCCCTGGTTCAGAGTCTGGGTGGTTGAGGTGTTCACCATAAAGGCTCATGAGAAAAATTACAGGGTGAGCTGTACAGGCACTGTGCCAGCTCTTCCAAGGCCTGAAATTACTCTTTCCCCATCAGTCTCCAGAAAGGACAGAATCAGCAGATCACAGAATGTTAGTGGTTGAAAAGGACCTCTGAAGATCATAGAGTCCAACCCTCCTGCCAGAGCAGGACAAAACTAGAGCAGATCACACAGAAATGCATCCAGACATGTCTTGAAAGTCTCCAGAGAAGGAGACTCCACAACCTCTCTGGGGAGTTTGTTCCAGTGTTCTACAATCCTTACAGTAAAGAAGTTCTTCCATTGCCCCTCATCCTATCACAAGGCACAAGTGAAAAGAGGTTGTCCCTGCCTTCTTGACACCTGGTCCTTATGTATTTATAGACATTAATTAGATCCCCTCTCAGTCCTCTCCTCTCCAGACTAAAAAACCATAGGTCTCTCAGCCTTTCCTCGTAAGACAAGTGTTCCAGCCCCTCAATCATCCTCTTAGCCCTCTGTTGGACTCTCAAGTAGATCTCTGCCCCTCTTGAACTGGGGAGCCAATACTCCAGGTGAGGTCTCACTAGGGCAGAGTAGAGGGGGAGGAGAACCTCCCTTGATCTGCCGAACACACTCTTCTAAATGCACCCCAGGATACCATTGGCCTTCTTGGCCACCAGGACACGTTGTCCCATGGATAACTTCTTGTCTATCAGGACTCCAAGGTCCTTTTCCACGGAGCTACTCTCTAGCAGATTGCCTCCTAACCTGTCCTGGTGCATTTAATTGTTCCTTACCAGGTGCAGGACTCTGCAGTTGATCTTGTTAAACCTCATTAGGTTCCTCTTTGCTCAGCTCTCTGGTCCGTCCAAATCTTGCTGAATGGCCACACAGCCTTCAGGTTAATCAGCCAATCCTCCCAGTTTCATGTCATCAGCAAACTTGCTAAGAAGGCACTCTGTCCCGTCATCAAGGTCTTTGATAAAGATGTTGAACAGGACTGAACCCAGCAGTGATCCCTGGGGGAATCCACTAGTTACAGGTCTCCAGCTGGACTCTGCACCATTAATCACCCCTCTTTGGGCTCTATTGTGTAGCCAGTTTTTAATCCAATCCACTCTCCATTCTTCTATCCCACAATTCCCGAGGTTGCTCACGAGAATGTTATGGGAAGCTGTGTCAAAAGCCTTGCTAAGGTAAAGGTAGACTACATCCACTGCTCTCCCTGCATCTATTCATTTAGTCAACATCGTAGAAGGCTATCAGATTAGTCAAGAATGATTTCCCCTTGTTAAATCCATGTTGACTACTCCTGATAACCCTCTTCTCTTCCAGCTACTTAGATATGACCTCCAAAATGAGCCACTCCATTATTTTTCCACGGATGATGTCCCCAGGCAGGAGCAAGCCTCTCCCTCTCCATGCATAGGGGAGATGTATAAACTGCAATATCCTACATGTGATAGAAGGAGCTGGTGAGCAACACATGAACTCTAGGACTCATGGACTTCAGCAGGTGTTGGACTGGGCTCTTCCTTGGATTTTTTTTCTTTTTATCCTGTAATATTTATTCCAAAGATGTTCAAGCAAAACACCAAAGTTGAATAGCAACAATTTAGTGTGGCCATTTCTACTTGGATCTTGGTAAAACTGATTACTACATGCAGCAGGAAACAAAAAGGAAGGGACTTGCTGACTTTCCTACGTATCAGTGCTTTAAGAAAATGAATTATTTTCTGCTTCACAAACATGCTGAATGAAATACATGTCTCCTTTATCACTTAAGTAGTAATAACAGTGTCTGCTGCATGCTGCAGGCTGGATTCTGACATAGGTGGTTTGACAGTGTTCACCCAGTGGAAGCAATAAACAGATCAATAACAAAATGCAGCCTGGGGGGCTGGAGGTGTGAGAAGTCAAGCATGATTTCGGAGTCTTGCTGGGACCCTTATTAAACTCATTTGTACATCTGAAAACAACTGATGCCTCATGGGGTTAGAGGTCGCTGCAAGTATTGGTCTAAAGGTGACTTGAATCCTATCTGCGCCTCAGAGGCACATGTCTGCTTGAGATCAGCATGATGCTTTTTTGGAAGAGCAAGCAGCAGTGAAATCTTAAATGTAATTATCTTAAAAGCCAGTGTTTAGCTTGATTTAGTTTCCTTCCCCATAACTATTTGTCAGTGATGGTCTGAATCAAGCCCATTTCTTACGCGAGGGAGAAAATAAAATCAGGTGTTTGCCTGTCCTCTCCTCCTCCTCTCACCTTACTCCCCACTACGTAATTGCAACAGGCCTCCTAGGTGAAGGAAATAGCTTGTTTCTTCTAGTTACTTTGCTGGAGGAAGTGATAATGAGAGAGTGCCTTGCCTTGTCTCCTGCTGAACCCAAGAACTGCAAGGCTGTCAGGAGAATAAGTTCCTCTCCTAGGGTGGCAGTGACTCAGATTTCCACTTTTCTCTTCCATTAGGGCTGTGTCTCAGGTAAGGTGCTCCAGAGAAGGCCATGCTCAGGCCGTGGTTGTCACCTTTTGCCGAAAGGCGTCCCTAATACCACAAGCAAGTCTTCTAAGTGTTTTGCTCATCTTTCAGGCTAGAAACTGTGGAGTAATACTCATCTGAAGGGCAGCAAAGGTGACAAACCTCTATGCTTGAACACCAGGTACATTATCTTCTTTATCAGACGTGTGCGGGCAGGGATGGGGTCACTGGCAGGAGAAAGCACAGTATTTCAGAGGGAGCTTGAGGAGCTGCCGAGATGCTGACCACAGGTGCTTTGTGTGGGCAGAGTGCAGCCATCCCTCATGGGTTTTGGATGAAAGTGCCTCAAACTCCTGGAAACAGTGCTGTACGATCTAATGATCAGCATGCTAAAATGAAACATAGGCTACTCTAAAATGTCTTCCTACAGCTGGTTAGTTAGAAAAGATGATGATCTCACTTTCACGTGCTGCTGTTTGCAAAAATTGTTGGTTTTTGGTTTTTTATTTTTTTTAATACATAGAAGTAACAAGTGACTCTCTAAGGAAATAATTTTATAATACTCAGTATTAGCTCCTTACTGTATCTGTACTTTAGCAGCATTTCAGTTAGGATCAATATGGGTAGAGTGGAGACACAGGGAGGAGTAAGGTGTTTAGCATATGTCTTTCAATTCAAGAGATGATTTTGCCTGTTTCTACCACAGAAAATGCAACTCAGATATTGAAACACTCTGGGCAAAGCAGCTTCAGCTGCTTACTATTTTTGGAAGTGTAGGGTGATAGACATTGATCAGTCAAAAGGAAATTCAACACAGTTTGAATGGCAGGGTATGTATCTCTAAAAGCAGCTGTCAAGAACTTCTCTGGGATGTGGCATTAGCTGAAAGAAGCCTCCACACTGTGGGAAACTGTCTCATCTTGCAGGATGCCTTCTTCACTCAAGCAATGAGGATCCCATGAGTTCTTGCAAAACAGTGTGGTTGTTCTCTGCTAGCTGGAACTGCAGTGCCTCAATTACTGGCTTGCAGTCTATAATGTCTGTGACTCAAGATGAGCTAGACTGTGCATAGAAACTCATGGTGCCAGTTAAGGAGTTAATGACTAAAGGGAAGAGAGAAGGATCTGGCTGCAATTTTGCAAGGATTATTTTATTTTTACTGAATCCGCTTCAGAGTGCATGCAGAGACTCTGCACAAAAGGTTACATTTGTGAAAGCACTTAATTCCATAGGGTTTGGATATTGATTTAAATTGGAGTCACACAGCACAAACTTTGAAAATATAGGGGAAAAATTAGACTAGGAGTCAAACCTCAAGGAAAAATAAATCAAATACAGAGTAGCTTGAAGATGACCCAGAAAAGAGCACAGCTGGTTTCAGTTCAAATGAATACATCTTCTTTAAAAGAAAAATAAATAGCCATAAAAAACTTCTACCCTTTAAGTTTATGTTTAGCAATGTATCACTCTGTGATAAGCTAGATAAATAGCTTATCCACAGCATTTAACTTGGTGAGACGGAAGCTAAAATAAGTAAATGTTAAGGTGAAACAAGGGCTTCACCATAGTGGTGAAGTCATCAAATTCATCCTGGATACAGTGGAGTAATAGCATAAAATGGTTTACCACCAGGATTTTGTGACTATCTAAACAGGCTTGAATTGACACATATAAGAGGTCCCATTGGTTGTTTTGGAACTTGCATGCAATTACAGATAAACAAGAACATATACAGGTCTGTATCTTCATTTCTGCATACATAGAAATAGGATAATTATATAAGTCAGATATGTCATATACATGTCGTTATACCTTACTGATAATCAGATCCTTAATTCATTTAAAAATACAATTTAGAGTAGTGTATAGAAAGTCTTAGAAATTCAAAGAAAAACAAAACTAATAAAACTTTGCGTTCCAGGCACTAAATACATTTTCACTCTTCATTTTATAATGGTAGAAATATTTGCGGAGTATCTTCACCAAACAAACGTATGCAAAAATGTATGCAAAAACTTCATTTGTGAGCAGCAAGTTTCATTTTCCTAATCATGATCAAAGTCTATACACAGCGGAGAAGGAGCACTTTTTATATAGAATTCTTTAGAAGTCTACAGTTACTAATGCAATCAGTGCTGCAGCTTTATTACATATGATTCTGTCTATTTATATCCCTATTGATAAGTGAATATTTTGGACTTCACTAGAAAAATGCAACGCTCACTAAACTTCACAAAGTTTTTTTTCCATTATCTCTCGCCTTCTTTTGTAAAGAATTTATTTTTTTTTTCCATATAGGATTACCAAGTACTTTTCATGAAAGAATTTGCACAATGGCATTTGCATTATCTTGGGACTCCTAAATTATTTTATTTTTCTCCTCGTAGTGCTATCCCAGATGCTGCTTTCTGTTCTCTTTCAGCATACTGAAGGACAGTTACAAATAAGAAATAACCTTATTTGATTAGATTCAAGGAGAAAAAAAAAAACATCTTATTTCTCTCTAGAAATAATCTAAGAACTCTTGTAATCCAAGAAGTCCAAGAAAATGCAATATTCTCAGAACTGCGGACTGTTGCACTGACTAGGTGGGTGATGTTACATACACCCCTTAAGTATAGGTATAGATAGGTGAAAGAAGTGAATGCATTGGGCTTTTCCAGGCATCCTCTAGAAAGACATTACAATCATCAAATCACTGAGTAATCACAAAGAAATAATCTTTTTCCTTCCAGAGTAAGATCTGGTACTGTTTGGAAGTGAGTTTGCACAGGGAACAATGAATTGTCATAAAAAACAGTGCTGAACTGCATTTACTTCAGGCTGGATATTAGGAAGCATTTCTTTACAGAAAGGATTGTCAGACATTGGAATGGCCTGCCCAGGGAAGTGGTGGAGTCACTATCCCTGGAGATGTTTAAGAGGCAGTTAGGTATTGTGCTTAGGGACATGGTTTAGTGGTTTTTGATAGGGCTAGGAATAAGATTGGACTTGATGATCTTGAAGGTCTCTTCCAGCCAAAACTATTCCATGATTCTACTTGTTCTTTTCCTCTCAAAGAATTAAGATTGGCTCATCTTGTAGGACGTTGACTGAGTCTGGTGCTTTATCACCAGCCTTAATTGCCTAAATTATGTTTTCTAGGTTGCTTCAGCCAGTAAGGTTTTTTTATCTTGATTATTTAAAATTTTCACAAAGCAGTGTAAACATTGTATTACAGAAAAATCTTTTAGTGGAAGAGGAAAAATAATTTGCTATTTAAATTTAACATTAATTACAGAAATTCTAGGTATTAAATAGTAATTCAGTCTGGTAATTAGCTTTCAAAATGCAGCTAGTAAGATGGATAAACTAACAAATAAAAACAATTTCTTCTGCCAACCCTCATGTGATACGTTTACAGTGTCTTACCGGAAGGCGTATGTGGTGAGACGGAATTTCTGGAGAGTAATTCAGGAGGACATATATAAGACAGAAAAAATAAATGAAATTTTATCCCTTAAAATTGGCAAATTACATGTGGAAGAAGCATCTATCATTACGATTACTTGGCAGACATTATGAATCTCTTTATTGTTTCACCTTTGCCAAACTTCAGAGTCATGGAGGTGAAATTTTGTGTGCTGAAGACCTCAGTAAGGTGGTTCTCAATGCTATTTGCCAATACGTTAAAAGGATGCCATGAAATGCATTTGCTTGTGCCTTCACATCATCATGCTAAAGACAAAGTCCTTCTTTTTTGTCTCCTTAGTATGTAAATTTTGGCATGAAAAACCATCAGTTTTAGTTCAGAGTATACTAAATCTTTACGAAGATATTTTTCTCTTTCTATGGAAAGACTAAGTTGAGAACTACCTCATGTAAATCAACATGATTACAATAATTAAAACAAAGCAATCCTACTTCCCTACCTTAATTATTTATACTGTATTATCCATTATAGCTACGAATATTGTGAATTAATGATGCTTTTCTAATTTATACCAGCAAAGGCATGATATACTGCTCAATATAGGTAACTTAATTGGTATGGAGTGAATGTCACTCCTTTAAACAAAGGCAGGCTTCTTCCTGTGCGATTCATTAAAATATATGTCGTGGCCCCTAATTTTATATAGGGCCATATTGACTAAGCATCATTAACAAGCCCCATACATGTATTTAACTCAAAAAGGGGAACTTGTTTTTTACTCAAAGTAATTCCAAACTTATGTTTCCAGTATGCCCAGGACAGCCACTGAGCAAAAGAACATGGCCAGCTTGAGAGAGGGGAGAGAGTGTGTGTATACATGTGCATGTGTGTGTACAGGTGAGGAGAAGTGAATAAAAAAAAAGTGGTGAAAGAGAGAGGATTCCAATTAATTTGAACACAGCTGTTATGGGCAATGAAATGACTCCTTTTTTTTCCTCAAAAGACGAAAAGTTAGAGGCAAATTATTTTTAGAAGCCCAGGAATAATTATGGAGTCTGCTAAACTGAATGCAAGACTCTGACCTTCTCATTGCCTCTGTATTGCAATAAATATTTTATGGCTATGAAAAACTTTAATAAGATCTAAACTCTGCAACACGTGGGCACACATGCACACCCAGAGGGTATGAGGACTTGAGCATACCAGATACCAGAGGCAATATTCCCATGGAGGAAGCCACTGGGCTGATACCAGCCTGTGTATTTTTCTGTGTGTGCTAAGCAGTTCTCAAACTGGAGAAAGGGCTTTTCATAACTTCTCTGTGTTTAAAGAAGATGAGCATCTCATTGGAGCGCCTGGCTTAATTCAGATCTGTGCCAGGATGTTAGCAGTACTAGATTTTAATGACCTGTATGTGATAATTTCATTAGTGAATGGCTATTTACTTTCATTAAATAATCTGTGACTCTGACAGCAGATTTTAGTTGTGACTTAGCTTGCCATTTTCTATTCCCATAGACCTTGCCCCGATATAAAAATTAAAGTCAGTTGAAAGACATCCACCGATTTCCACAGGCTTTGAATTAGGACTCTGAAGGGACTGAACTGAATTACAGATCAGGAATCTTGTATGAGGAGTCTTGAATCCCTTTCACATGCTCCTGACCTGTGTGTGAGGTATTTCACCTCTCTCCCTGAGTACAGAATCCAGCTCCATATATTATGTTCATTAGCCTATACTGCTGTAAATCTTATGGACTGAGAGGAAATAAGGTATCAGTTTAGGAAATATGGGAGGCCAGTCTAGAAAAGTTCCATTATGTAGAATGCATCTGCTCACTTTTTTTGGACAATTGTAATTATTTGCCTTGCAGAAGAGTTTCTTTATAGATTAATTTAAATGGTTAATTAATTAAACCAAATTAATTAAACTGTAAATTAATACACTTATCTTCTATTATTTATTATGGAGGAGACAGTAGAGGAAAAAAAAAGAGAAATAACAGAATTAAGAACAAATTTATGAGGAAGATGGCTTTGTGATTAATGGAGACAGGAATCTCAGTTCCACTTTTGCTCTGCTACAGATACTTCAGATAAACTACTGAATTACCCAGTCTTCCCAGATTAAAATGGGTGTGGTAATCTTTGTTTTTCAGCTATTGCCTCTTTGGATTGTAAATGCTTTAGGGCACATTTGGCTCTGGATGAATGCTTGTAAAACCCAAGACAATTGCAGTCTCTCTTCGGAACTCGGTAAAGAAACCTGCAATGGTCTTTTCATTTCCCTCTTCTGTAAGTAGTAGGGGATCTAGCAAAGCCAATGTTTCAAAATTTCTATGGCCAGTATAAGAGGGAGGATATAAAAGAGAAAGGGAAAACTATTCATCAGTTGATTTTTGCTCCTCTCCTGATGTGTTATCAGTACAGACCAGGGCAGTTAGAGAGACTGGACATGCGCTGGATTTCTGTTGGCTCTCTAGGCCAGGCTGGAGTTGATTATTTCCATTTTCACTTCCTTTTGCCAATTTAACGGCTATTTGCCATAGCCAGCTCCACTCCTTTGGAGTTATCTCACCTTCTAGATGTTTTTGCCACCTATTATGCTGCCTGTGTGGTTTTGATTTAGGACTGATATGATGTTAGAAATGAAAAAGAAGTGTCAAGCTACCAGAAGGAGGTAGACACCTGAAAACCTTAGCAGGTTTTCTACATCTTATGGGAAATATCTCTTCTCTTACTTTTCTTTTAAGATGCACGTGACTAAAATCTAGCTTATTCATGTCAGAGCTTTGGGGTGCTTGGGGGGGGGGGGGGGGGGTTTTTGTTTTTTTTTCAATATGTTTGGAAAAAACTGGGTTGTTTGTG
>WTSP01014692.1:13819-79824 GCA_025331215.1 Actenoides lindsayi | reverse complement strand
TTTCTCTTATTTTTCTGTCAGCTTCCATAGTAAATGCATTTCTTGTTATGCTGGTGTGGGTTGTGGGGGGTGTGTGGGGGGGGGTGTTGTTGTTTGGTTTTTTTTCCAAATAGTTTGCAAATAACTGTGTCATTTCTACAGTGGCCATACATGACGTTGGAACTGTTGTCTAACTCAATTGTGTAGCATTGATTGCTGCATTATCTTGGCTCTGGCATTTTTAACAATCTAACTTTTCAGGTTTCTGTTCCATGAGATCCATACTTTTAATTAAGACAAGTCTGCCATGTAGAAGGGACCTGAATGGCTTTTTACTAGCATTGAAGGGCTGAAGTGGGGCAATTTGCAGGATTCTAACATTTGTATTATCCTTAACAATTCCGAGATGACTTGAAAGTTTTCTGAAATTTCCTTTAAAAGCTGTGGAGCAATAAATAAAGGGCACCAGCAAATGCTTTTCAATGTTTTTGTTTGTGGGGTTTTTTTTGGTTTTTTTTTTTAACACTGGTCACTAAAAATGGTTTTTTTTACAGAAGTTGTGAGATTGAATGAGGAACTCAAGTGCATGTTCAAATCCAGGATTGAAAGTTTTTTTAGTTTACATGGTTAGAGAGATTAAATGAAAGTAGCAGCATTTGGCTGCCCTCTTTGGCATGTTAAAATCTCTTCTGGCACTATCTTTGCCAGTGCCTCAGGGTAAGGAATCGGTTATGGTTTGCCCTGCTGCTTCGAGTATGCTTGGCCATGCCAGCAGCTATACCACCAAAGCAGCCTAGATACCATGTCCTCCACTTATCTTTGGGTTTTTCAAATGTGTGCAGTGGCTTTGTGCTTCATGGGCTTCGTGATGTGGCCCAGATATGATATTTTGAAAAGCATATTTGTCTAAATGGTTTAATATCCATAAACAGGGAATGGGAAATAGAGCTGGAGTTTAAATGCAGATGTTGTAGGGTGATCAGGTGGTGAAGAGGAGCTAATCCATGGGCTGGACCTAGTCTCAGTGCAACCCAGGCCTTGCACAACATCATGTCAGAGGGGTAACTATTGCATCTTAGCAACCTTCTGCTCTCCTGTGTTGTCTTCCCTCCACCCTGACAAGTCCCCTGCTCTGAAAAAACATGAGGTTTTGGATGCCCTTTCCACTGACACAGACCAGCAAGAGCAGCACCATCCCTGATCTCTGTGAAGCACAGGTTTTGTATATAAGGAAACAAGGGAAAGCCTTCTGGTGTTAAAGGCTATAGGCTGTGCTGTGAGGTCTGGATATGAGCTGGAGGTCATATTTGGAAGAAACCTAATTAGTGACCATAAATGCTGAATGTAAGACTGGTACCAGTTTCTTTCCATATACTTCAGTCTAATCAGACCATTTCTTCGCCCAAATGAGAGCTAAAAGTTTTTGCCCTGTTCTGTTTAAAGACTAACATTGTTTCCCTGACTTTCCTATACATTTATTAATTTAGATGGTTTTGGAAGGACTACCAAAATTCCTGTGATTGCATGTGACAGGTCTGCATTATCGTACGTAAGGCTCAGTAGTTGTTGTTCATTAGTTGAAGTGCTGCCTATTCCAGCAGTTGTGAAGTATGTAGAGTAAAAAGGATGGAGGAGGAAATGTAAACCACGCCTAGCTTATAATAATTAGAGACGTGACTACACAAATGAACCTAGAGAAACTACTCAATTTACACCAATCCCCATTAAAGTCAGAGTGGTTCCAGGCTGGAGGCTGCTTGCAAAGCTATTTCCAGGAGTGAGATGTGACTGTGGCTTGTGTCTGTCACTGATTGGTTGGTTGGTTGATTGGTTTTGGTTGGGTTTTTTTGTTTGTTTTGTTTTGTTTTGCTTTTGGTTTTTTTGGGTTTTTTTAATTGGTTGGTTGGGTTTTTGTGTTTGTTTTCAAGAATAGTTGAATTTTATTAATTGATCTACTAAACTGTGGGGCCCATAGCCTGTGCAGCGGAAAATGGGAAGTAAGGAGCTGTAACAGTATCTTCAAAGTTAGTCTCCTGACCAGAAGTGCAGGATCTCTACACAAAGGGCATGTGACAGGGTGGGAAAAATAGTGAGAATGCAAGTAAGATAGTTTTGAAGCTGTGAAAATGGACATCAGCGTAATTCAAGATGTGTAAAAGGTTCAGAGCAGCTTTGGTTGCTGAGTGTTTGCCCATGTCTGCCAGGCTTGTATTACATGTGATTACAATGT
This sequence comes from Actenoides lindsayi, assembly GCA_025331215.1. NCBI lineage: Eukaryota > Metazoa > Chordata > Aves > Coraciiformes > Alcedinidae > Actenoides > Actenoides lindsayi. The sequence continues at coordinate 77,615 of WTSP01014692.1, read as the reverse complement.
AATAACTAGACCAACTGCTTGAAGAACCACCAATCCTTTATGGCTCAAAGTAAGTGATAATACCTTGATTGATTTCAGGAGAAGCAGCAGTAAGTCCCAGACACTTGTCTCTTTTATTGACTTGAGCATTAATTAATTTATGACTGAGTTTCACATTTCCACATGGTGTTGCAAAATTAGAGTAGAATTAATTATTTGGTAATCGGTGAATCCCATTAGGTGAAACAATATGGACTTGTTCAGTAGTTTAAACATTATTCAGCATTAGCATAGCAGTTGTATACTCATTACAATGATGATGCTTTTATTAAATATACCTTCAATTAGTTCTGGTTCATTTTAGTCTCTGCCTCCTGAAAAAACATTCAATCAAGTGCTGTGACAAAAGCAGAATGATGAATATGCCAGGGCCAGTCCTGCTTAGTCCTTCAAGGTTACTGCACAGGCTACATTAAGGTGAAATTTAGAGATGTTTTTCTTAGGTTCTTCTCTTTCTTGAAACATGATCTAAAAAACATTAGCATGTTATCCTTCCTTTGTGCTTTAAAATAAAAAGCTTTCATGATTTAAGCATTTATGGCAACATGTTTGGACCCACAGCAGATAGTTAGGGGTGAACAGTGCAGGCAAAGTCTTTCCTATATGCCTTCTCATTGCCTGGCATGCTCAAAGGAGTTTGCTCTTGCTCTAGCAGAAGACCTCCTTCCTTGCAGCTGGTTTCCAGCTCTCCAGATTTCACTCCTTTCATCAGCCCTGATCGGTGCAGATGGGGTGCTGTAGAGACAGGGAACTCCCAGCCATGGGACAGCCCTGTGAGGTCCAGCAGCCCAGGGTCATAGTACTAGAGAAGGTGCTCTCCTGGGACATGGGAATGCGCCTGGGAGGGAAAGCAAAACCCGTTCTCACAGCCAGGGCTGCCAAATGGAGAGAGCAGAGTGACATGCCCCTTTTTCTGCCCCCACTGGAGGCCTCTCTGTAGAGGCACATACCACAGCAGCTTCACTAATAAAATCTATAGAGGCTCCTATGGTGGCATGTGTGGGTCACTGGTGGGGATTTTGGGTCCCCTTAGAGCAGCATTGCACTGCCAGTTGCCTTGTAATCAGTTCTACTGTGCTGATATAACTTTGCTGTTTCTCTTGTCCATATTTAAATCAAACCTATCATTATTGATCAGTGAATTAGAACAGCTAACAAAGGAGACAATTCTTATTCCCTGGAGGATGTGATTTTCAGAGAGCTAGTAATGGATACAGAGCCTTTCTCCTTTCAGATCCCAGCAAGGGCAGCCGTGACTGAAAATCATTACCATATGCTATTTTGTCTGTTGTCTTTGTGAAATGAGTGAGTAAACTGGATGGGTTCCATATTACCTAAAATAATATTACAAGCAGCAGTTATGGAGCCTCTGTGCTCTAGCTGAAGATATCAGAGAGGACCACAGGGGAAGTGAGAACTCCTGAGAAAAATTCAGTCCTATGCTATGTGGTTTTTTGTGTGGTGATGTTTTTGAATGCCCAGCCTAGAAAGCTGCACTTCATGTTCACAGTCTGTGAATCTGAACTCTTGAATATAGTTTCTTCTAGGCTCTCAGAACTGATGCAAATGATGCGTTCCTGATTAATAGCACTCTGAAAAACTTGGATCTGAATTTCTTGTACTCACTTGACTTGCACAATTCAAGTTCACTTGCATGAACTTCTTCTCAGTGACCTACCACAGTGCCTTTCAGAAGTGCCACCCACTAATCCTATGACTGTTAACCCATCTGAACATAATATTAATGAAGTTATTCTCTGTTCATTTCAGTTCTGCTGCTAAAACACATAGATTAAGAGTTTCTTCATACACTTCATGTGCACTTGTCCTAGGAGATTTTGCGAGTACTGTGTACTTCAAATTCATTTGCTGTTTTGGTTTCTCTGGCAACTAGAAGGTGCCTTTGATCCCTCTACCATCTCTTTGTTTTTGCATTTTGATGATTTTATCATGAATTCATGTTTAATTCACGCTGAAGTGATGCAGTAAGTGGCAACACTCAAAGAACAGATACTTTTTGCAAAATCAAACCATGTTCATTTGAACTTTGTATGAACTACTTAATTTCTTTGAAGTAGAATATATTAATGAGGACAGATATTAAGAAAAAAGACACTTATACTAAGCCTCATTTATCACCTCTTCTGAGGTTACAATGGAGGTAGATCTATCAGATAAAAACCGAATGTGATTTGAGTAAACTTCTAGTTGAAAAACATTGACAAGTGACTAATTGTCTTGTGTTAGCTTTTTGATTATTTTTTGACAATTTTTGTCTCCATTTCTGCTTCTGTGTTACATACTCACTGATATACATTAATTTCATGGACAAAACCATGTGCATACTTATCATGTTGTGCATAAATGCAAAATACGTTCAATAGTGTGGTGGTTTTCCTCTGGAAAAACATGTTGTGAAAATATCGGGGCAATGGGGTGTTTTGTTTTGCTTTTCAGTGAATGAGATTGTGATTGAAACAAAGGACTGCATGCATTTTGAGAAACCGCGGTGACATGATGTCAAAGGTGGTCATTAGCTCTGAGGCATGAGGTGCACACAGCCTCCTGCAAGGTGGGTGATGCACAGCCCAGGACTGCAGACTGGGGAAACGTCATTGTATGGCACTCCACATGGCCTAGAGCCCCAGTAATGCTGCCTTGCGTGGGTTTTTCGGGCTCACAGCTTCAGTGCAGTGCAATTAAATGTTTCTACAGCTGGCGGGTTTTCTGCAGCAGTAATATTTGAACTTTTTTTTTTTTTTTTGTATAGTAAGAAAGCATGGAGCATTTGAGTTTTCATAGAATCACAGAATGATAGGTGTTGGAAGGGACTTATGGAGACCATCTAGTCTAATCCCCCTGCCTGGGCAGGATCCCTGAAGGCAGGCTGCACAGGATTACGTCCAGGCGAGTTTTGAACATCTCCAGAGATGGAGACTCCACCACCTCTATGGGCAACCTGTTCAAATGCTCTGCCACCCTCAAAGTAAAGATGTTCCTTCATCATCTTCTGGACTCTCTCCCATAGTTTCTTGTCTCTTTTGAATTGGGGAGCTCAGAAGTGGACACAGTACTGCAGATGTGACGTCACCAGGGCAGAGTAGAGGAGGTGGATGGACCTGCTGGCCACACTCTACTTGGTGCGTCCCAGGATGCCATTGGCCCTCTTGGCCACAATGGCACATTGCTGGCTCATGGTTCACTTGTTGTCCACCAGGACTCCAAGGTCTTTTTCCCCAGCAGGTCAGCCCCTAACCTGTACTGGTGCATGGGGTTGTTCCTCACTAGGAGCAATACTCTACACTTGCCCTTGTTGAATTTCCAAAGTTTTCTTTCTGCCCAACTCTCCAGCCTGTCCAGATCTCACTGAATGGCAGCACAGCCTTCTGGTATGTCAGCCACCCCTCCCAGTTTTGTGTCGTCAGCAAACTTCCTGAGTTTTGACATAGTAGGAAAGGACTGTATAGGCCATGTAGTACTGAAAAACATAAATACATCTTAAATGACTGTGTCATTTTTTAATGGTTTTGACATTCACTTTGAAGCACAGTATCTAAAACCCTGTTAGTCACAAGGTAGCAGCTTACTGTTTTGAGTGGGTGAGCTCTGTTTGGGTGCTGGCCACTCCCCCTTCTTACCAGGCTGGAGGAGAGGAGATGTAATAGGCCAAGTGACAAATGGGATGATTCAAAAAGCAGACCATCAAAGAGCAATTATGGCTTCAGAGGAGAAAATAATTGCGAGTCCATAAAGCTAAATTGGATTATATTTAACTATGTGTAAATTTGATTGAACTTGAAAATTAATCTCTACGACAGCATTTTAATTCACAGATGCAATAATTTATGCTTTTAAGCAGAAATTAGCTTATTTGTTGATTTCAGGTCACTGCTTTGTTTTCAGGGTTTCGGTCGCTGTTGAAATTGTAGTTCACTGTAGCCTGGACTGTTTCCTGGTTTCTTTAGCACTGTGAGCTTGTGTTTAAATAGAAACTTCAGAAGCAGTTTATAAAATTATTGGAAACTTAGTAGTTGTTGCTCATAACAGTGTTAGCCATTGTATCTATATGAATTTTGCTTCTGAAATGAGGCACTGTAGTGAAACAAGAGGAGATTTAAGAAGAAAACAGAAGTTTTAAGCACATTTAAGCTTTCGGAAAGAGCACCTTGATTGACACAGGGAGTGATGATGGAGGGCAGGTGTTTTCCTTGTGAATATAAACCACCAAATTAAACATAAGAAATCTGTTCTCAGATTCTCATGAATATAATAAAAATTATAAACTGATATTTGTCAATTTTTCTGAAGTTACTTTCCAGTCAAAATTACCACCTGCCAAGGCATATCAGTTGGACTGCTACATCTTTCCCCTTGGCTATGGATTAGATGTTATGTTAAAGCAAGTCCTGTTACTCAGAATCAGCTTTAGCAGGCAAGTTAAACCTGTGCAAAAGGAATGGGAAGAAAGTAGAAGAGCGAGAAAATAAAAACAGGTGGCAAGGGGCCCAGAAACAATAAAAGTTTGAATGAAAACACCTTTATCACTTCTGCAACGGCAGCTTAAAGGCCCAAGGAGAGAAATAGATTTTGTGAATCAGGCTAAGTATTTTTTACAGGGTGCGGTATGTGGCTTAAGAACCCAGTTGGGAAAAACAGCTTTTGCAAATCAGTAAAGGACAATATATTTTACTGGCTACTGTTTAGGAGCAGGGAGAGATAAGCTAGGAGAAGACCTTTTATAGGGCAAAGAACAAATATATGTGGCAGGGCAGTGCTTTGCATTGGTTTGAGTTTTTGGGGTTCATTTTTTTAGGTGACCATAAAAAGCTACATAAAGGAAGCCACCAGAATTGCGTAGACATGTTTACTGGTTCCTATAAAACCTGTTAGCCTTCCTTATGTTTTTAAACATTATTTATTGATGTATGTTTTACATTAACTAGCCATTTGTGCATATAAAAGCATTTTATTTGTAGATCAATCCTGTTACTGATTCTGCCACACAGTGACTTTGGAGAAACCTTTTGAAATAGCAAAAAATGAGTAAATACATTGGATGGCAATTCTTGTTTTGAAATGAGAAACAGAAGGATTGAGAATGAAATGATTACTGATGATCCTCCCAAAGATGAATACATAGCTTATTAAGGTAATTATGTTTAAAGGAGATGAAAATTAAGTGGAGGCTTCAAACAGCAGAAACTGGAGCTGTACGTAAGATCCAGCATTTTTACTGCCAACCTATGTGACCCTTTTGAAAGGCAAGACTCCTGCCATTGCCAGTCCAGGGAAGGTTCTACCCTGAGAACAGAAGGATGACACTGGTAGTGGTACTGCACCTTTATCAGATAAGAGGGGGGATTCTTACTAGTAAAGGTAATTGGTTAATAGGTCTTAAGGAGTACTGAAATTGGAAGGAGACATTTGCAAGTCTGTACTATTCTATGTTTTGGTTTTGTTTTTCCTATCTGATCCAGCTTTCTTCAACATGGACAGGAACTGCATACAGGTTGGAAACTGGCAAAAACCATACTGAATCTGCCCACTCATTTTTTTTGTGTCAATAGGAAGCTGAATAGAAAAGATCAGAACATTGAAACATTTTTCATATCTTAAAAAAAAAATGTGAAAAAATACTCTTTCTAGGTTTTTTGGCAAAATTGTATGTTGTGGTTTTCCAGCTTCTCTAAATTAGTCTGCCTTGGAACAGACTCTCTTGAGCCTACTTGAAAACTGGGGCAATTTCTGAGAGAGGGGAATTGTGTTACTTCTTCTCCCTGCAACATAAGTGCTACAGAAACAGTCACCATAACAAATAAAATGATGTATTACCACTGTCAAAGGAAAATGTTATATTGGCCAAGATGTTTCCTCCTTCTTTGGGACATGTTATTGTTATTGATGGGAGCTCCAGGTGTCTGTTGCCAGGGAGTGTGCTGGGAAGCCACATGTATTCTTCCTCCTTGCAAAAGGACACCTTTTTTTGCTTTGATATCTGTTGTCCTGAGTTCTGTGCATTTTTATTTTGATAAGACTGCTTGCAAGTGTCACTCTAGTGTTTCCAGGCTGATTGGTATGGCTGCTTTAAAGAAGAGTTTCCCCTTAAACAGTGGGTTTTTGATGACCTGTGGCTGTGGCTATTAGCTTTTAATGAGGCATTCCTACTCAAGTATTAAGGGCAGAGATAGTTAAAACTATGTGCACTCAAATAGGCTGTAGTTTCTTAAATTTTGGAATGGACTCAGTGAATTACTGCACTTTGCCCCTTAGAGAAAAAATGTACACGGTCTGGTATCTCCTTTGCCAGCAAAATTCCCATTTATGATGGATTTCAAAGCCACTCTTCAGTCAAAAATTAAGGTAGCCATACTGTGATAAGCTGCTATCAAACTTGTTTAAGAGACAATGTTCATGTTATGTGCACCTGCAACAGCTTTGCCTATGTGTTAGGCTGAGCTGCAACTCTGCCAAGTGGATAACAGAAGTGTTAGAACTGTGCATGGTTTCCTTTTCTTAGACATTTGGTGTTCCTGTCCTGTGAGTGTCCCTGTCCTGTGAGTGTCCCCACCCTGTCCCTGAGGACTGCTTCTCTGGAGTGTCAGGAATATGTGTAAAAACACCATGGTCAAACAGCAACGCAGGAAGCTCTTTGGGTGACTGTCCAACAGTCCATGGGGATTCAGTAAGAAATAGGGATAAACACACAGTTAATTTTGCAGGCAAGGGAATGCAGCAGATCATACATTGATTCAGATAGTCTGAGGATCATCAGGATTGTAGGTTAATAGAAAAAGGAAATAGCTATTAAAATTAAGACTTTTTTTGTAATGTTGGAAGTAGTTTCTGAACCTACTTTTTCATCATGCATTTTAAAAATACATATGTAAGCCAAACCCAATTCTATATTGAATATGAATCTGTGCTGCTTTAACACTCCCCAGCTGGAGTTTCCAGATGTTGATTTCCTGTTGTCCAGAGGTGTCCTTAAAAAAATAACCACTGAGTTGTCAGATTTAACTTGGGGAGTCACTACCACCTAGGACCTTATTTCTAAACATCATTTCAAAGGGAAGGTATCTTAATACTTAAGAGCAACAAGACAAGACAGTGTTTAGATAAGTGGCAAGAAGTAAGAATTCAGGAATGCAGGAAAGCTACAGTTGCTACCTTGTTTAGTTGGCAATGTGGCAGTTGTTGAGTATCTTGTTTATTAAGCTACCTCTTCCAGAGGATCACCCTGATTTTTTGCTTTCCAATATAAAGTCTATGTTGTGACAATCTGAGCTGAGACAGAATCCTGAAATAAACCCCTTGTTGAAAAGATGAGTTACCATCCTCTTGAATCTCCAGATAAACTTTCCCTTTGTTTCTTCTGCCTCCAGCTCTGTTATTTCCTTATAGGGCCTGACATTTCCAATAAAGGTAACCTTCAAGTTGCAGTTAAGATTTACAGTGAATCATTAGTGGTAAATATTAGAGTGCTAGGTATATTGTGATTTTTCTGCAGCTGAAGAATGCAAAATGTTAAATCATACATAATCATGAAGCAAGGAGAATAACTCCCGTTATTTCAGTTAATTCTTCAGTCATCTCTGACTGCCGCGTGAGAGTGCACTGCCACTTTATTCGTCCTCTCCAGTGCTGGTGGAACCCTTCTGCATTCCCCAGGCTGGGGCCGAGCAAAGCAGGAGTAGTTCAGAGGAGGTGCCCTGAGATGTGGGACGAAGAGTCATTTGAGAAGCAGAGCTGATCAGGGAACCTGGCTGGCCAGGAGTGGGGGATTTGAGAAGGGGAGATGTGAGCCTGTAGCTGCTGTGTTTGACTGCTCTGGAGAGAGATCACTAGAATTACATGCAAAGGGTAATTACAAAAAAAAGGGGAGAGGAAAGAGACTCCTGGAGCCATTCAACCAACTCTGAAAACCAGAAATTATATTAATGTGAAAAAAAGCATTATGGGTTTTACCTTTAGCTTAATGTAGGATGTGGAAGGGTGTGTGTCAATGTGTGCACTGTTTTCTTTCTTTCTTTTCATTTTGTTTAACTATTACACTTAAATTCTTTTACTGCACTGCCCCAGGAGCCCTGTCACAATCTATTGTATCAGCACAGAAGTTGGCTAATCAAATTTCAAACTTTGAACTGTCTTGCGGAGCATTTAGGCAGTGCTACATCCTCCAGGACAGGTTTTGTTTTCTGTTGGTTTTGATATTGACATGCAAAAGGTGTAAAGGAAAAGAAAAAACAACCAACCAAACCATATTGCTACTAATCCCTGTCTTAGTGGATTACTGCATGGTGATAGCACCAGTGGAAAAAAAAAACCCACAAATGAATAAAGTCTACTGGTGTTTCTTCCTCTGCTGGGCCACCAAAGACAGTATCACTGTGACACAGAGCTATTATTTCCACTTTACTCCCAGAGAGGAGGGAGAGATATACAGAGGGGGAAGTTATTCTTCAGAAGACAGTAATTGGTTTGCCTCTCCTTTTATCTATTATTGATCAGGGAGGCTCCTCTTCTACAGTTTTATAATAGTAAAATGAGTATTATGGAAACATTTCATCTTTATTTATTGGGTTGACTTTTTAGTACAATTGAAAAAATGTTATGAATTGACAGAGAATATGCATTACTATACCTTCTAAAACTGTGTAAACAAACATAAGCTTCTACTCATAACAAAATGGTTATTGAAATAAAGTGATTCTTGCTTGAATATAAATGTAGTAAGGCCTGCAGAAGTACAGTGCGGTAATCAGGTGCTGGGTGGTGCAGGATGCAATGCTGCAGGTTGTACAGGTGGAAGCTCATATCCCAGGAAATTGCTGTACAAATGGAGAGCCTGGCTGAAAAGCCAGGCTCACATGACTCCTCTTCTACTTCCAGCATGAGGAGAGGCAAAGCTTGGCTTAAAATTATGTGAATATTAGATAAATGTATATGTTTCTTAGGCATCTTTTACATAAATGTATATTTTAAGTAGTGCTTGAATTTAAATAGTGCTTTTCTGTTAGAACTTAAAATTATGTTCAAGGTTCTACTGAACCCATTACTTACATAAACCTAACATTAGTAAAATTAGTAGTTGATTAAAAAAAGTGTAAGAAAGAAGCTTGTAGCAGGCATGAGTTGACTTATCACTTGCTACAGTACAAATGACTTTCTCAGAACTAGATGGAAACAGGAAGGTACATTTCATTTATTTTCTGGCCGTGCTTGTGGCTAATTGCCAGCTTGTCAATGAGGTGCTTCAAAAAGGACATTGAATCATGACAAGATCTGTCAGTACAGCTGTGTTTTTCCATCAGAATTGCATGAAACAATAAGCTTCATGTGGTTTTGAGGTACAACTGTATTCAAGGTCTTGCTTGCTTGAATGGGTGCCCAGGTTTGTTTGCAAAGTTCTGGAAACTTTTTGACTAACATCCAGCTTAATAGTTTGCTGGAATCACGGAGCCTGGTTGCCTCTGTATGGTTCAGATACTGATACTCACATGCTCTGCTGTGTTTGGGATCCTTATGTCAAGTTGGATCATAGCATTTGGAGCTAAGAGGGCTGTAGGCTACTTCATTTACAGCTATTTAAGTGGTTTTTTTTTCTTTTCTTCAACACAGAACTGGAATTTCAGGCTTGTCTTCTCTGCAGAGCTAAATATCACTCCTTTCAGCATGTGGTAGCTCTCACTGAAGGTAGATTTACATGAGTGGAGTCAACTTGATTTATCTTCATAAATGACGATTTTTACAGAAGTTCTCTCCTGTTGTGTGGTGCTCATGCTTAATTTATTTGGAGATTGCAATGCTTTGACCCATGTACAGAAAATTATACCAGTCTGGAAGTCATGTAATTCAATCAGCTATAGTGTGTGGCAAGGCAAGATCCTTCACATTTGTCTGCAAGTGTCTGCTCATCATGGGCACTGCTATAATGTAAATAGAGGGAGCAGTTACAGCCAAGGAATTCTGTAGAGAAACTAGGCAGTGATTTAATTTCTCTTATTGTCGGGGTCCATCAGGGTTCAAAGAGATGTGGGGAACCTTTATCCTTCACGTGTTAAAATTTTCTCCATTTCTTCAGCATGTTGTCAGCAAAGCAGAAGATGTGAAAGTTGCAATGTATTCAGGTGTGGCTACATTCTGAGGATAGGGCAGCTTCAGAGAGAATATTAAATAGCTTGTCTTCTGGTACTGTCAGTAAAGCAACACACTGTTTTGTAAGCTGGTCACATATTGCTGGTGATGCCTATTAATCCACTTTCTGCTTCTAGCATCACCTGTGTTGTTTTCTGTTCCAGTTTCAGACCTTTTTTGGCAAAATCACAGGGGAAATATATTTCAGTGACAGTATATGGTAATTTAGCTCTATGCACTCTAGCTCATTACACGATCTTTGTCTTTCTAGAACAGAGAAAGGATTTCGTCTCCTACTATCATTTCTGCCACACACTGGTTCAGTGAAAGAGCTTTGGGATGGTTGGGAGTAAATTTAATTTTCCCTGCTGTTTCATGAAGTGTGAATCATTTTCTAGCAGATGATGTCACTGCCAATTTACAAGTTTTTCTTCCTGTACTACTGTGTAGGAGGAATCATAAGGATTCTTTTTGTCATGGTAATGCAGTTAGGTGTAGAGGGCTGTGTGATTCAGGAGACAGCATTCAAGCTTTTTTATTTTTGCCAGCACAGATAGCAAGTTAAGTTTGAAAGGTGGGGCACATTCAGTCTCTGGGTAATGAAGAGTGGAAGATTTTGTCCAGGTTTGGATCTTGGATACTGTGAAGACCTGGTTTCTGTGGGGTCTATGACTGTGGCTTGAACAGTGAAGAATTTTGTTTGGTTTTCTTTTCATTTTTGAAACAGAAGTGCAATTATACACTGTGAAGCTCTCTCCAAAGAAAAGAACTTTCTCTTCTGTTTAAAAAAAAAGAAGTTCTTTTTACTGTTAAGAACATTGTACACAAATAAATTTTGAACTGTGGGTTCCTGTGAACTGTTCTTGACTCCTTGCTCTTGATGTTTTACTGGGAAGATGCATGTGATTGTTTCCACTTTCACTAGATTCCTCAGCTTTTCAATAGGAGAAAAATAGTTGGTGAATAATGCTTATTCTTCCCATACAACTGATACTGTGAAAAGAACAGTTGCTCTTCAAATCATTTTTGTATGACGCAGGTAATTTATGTAGATATATATAAACGTGAAACCAAGGTATGCAATCCTAATAATATTAATGCATAGCACCTACATGCTTTATGTGCCTTATTAACCTCAACAAACAGAACCACAGAGCACTCTGAGCTGAATGAACTTTATCTCTTTTTTATAGGTGAGGTTAATAAAGCACAAATTCCTGGACAGCAAAATGTCATCACAGCCATGGTCTCCTTCCTAACCAGGGACCCCTTACTGCAGTGGTCTTCAAATAACACACTGTGAGCTGTAGCAGGAGGCATAAGCCATCAAAACCACTTAGCAGGATGGAAAATCAGCATGTATGGGAAAGTTGTCAACCTAAAAGGAGCATGTCAGATTAGAGGTAAGAACATTGTGTAATTAATGCTGACAGAGTAGAGGTCATTCACAGATTATCAGTGGTTATTAGCCTTCAGAAGCAGATATTAGTCCTTTTTTGTAATTCAGACATTGTTATGTAATTCTTCTTTATATATATTCCATGCATGCATCCTTCCTCAGATGTTTGTGGTACCTTCATGTTCAATTCAGTATCTAGTTCTTGTCTGCTCTTTGTATATACTTCATTTGGGGATTCAGTGTGGAAGTAGGTAAAAGGTATAGATTGATGGGAATTACTCCTTGAAAACCTGAAATAGGAGCAGGTCCCAACTGATCTTTTCTCTTCCAAAGGTCTCAGTCTTGACAACTGTATTTATGTACCATCCGGGTTTAGATGGTTGGCTCTTAAAGACATTTATAAGCTTGTGTTCAGTGCTTGAAAATGGATTTAAAACTCCATGCTCTCCATCCAGCTAGCAGAACATCTGGAAATGATTAAGCAGAACTATTGCAAAATGTTCCTGTTAGACAAAAAAAAGAAGAAAGATGCAAGTAAAATTCCTATTTGCATTGAATTATATTTGCTTTATAAGCATATGCAGTTCAGCTAAAGTTATTTATTCTTGGCTATCTTCTTTTCATGTCTGAGGGCACACGTGACTGTTAATTATGTTTGCTTATTCCCATGATGATGCCAAACTTCAAAAGGGTCAGTCTAACTTTGTGACAGTGAATGAATGTTCTAATACTTGGTACTTCTGTAAGTGCCTTTTAGGCAAAGATCTAGCACATTATAAAAATTGCATTCAAAGTATTACATATTTGTAAGCTAAAGAAATAAAACTTTACAGGTAGGTGCTGATTAATGGAGAGAGGCAAGTGCTGATTCAGTAATCTAGTTAAGAAAAACCTTCATTTATATTTGAGTGCAATCTCCTTGGAGTGAGTAAAATATGTCTGTCCCAACAACTGCAAGTCCTCCTCCTCAGTCACGTCCAGTGTGCTCATTTGTGATAGAAGTTTTTGAGGAGCCCTACTTTTTTGTATTCTTCTTCTGAGTAACTAAGATAATCACTAAGGAAGATGTCTCATTGTGTTAATTAATAATTGCTTTAATCCTGTTGTCAGCAAAATGAATATACTCTGCAAAGTGTGTGTGGGATTGCCACATAATTGTTATGACACATAATACCCAAGTACATCGTGTAAGCCAATGTGCGCATTGAGCCTGGGCCTGAGCATCTGCACTTCTGAAGGTGGCTGGTTCACACAGTGCTATTTCCATGCACCTTTGACTCCTTTTATTCAAAGGCAGTTCCTAATTACAGATGTTCATCTCTTACTTTTTTGTGTATGTATTTGGCTCAAAAGCAGTGGGAGAGAGTTCATCCAGCATCCAGTGTACACTGCTGGTGCACTTTCAGTCATGGAACAGTGGAGTTTTTGGCTTTCTACAGCCATGTGTTGGCTGGTTTGTAAGTCATATTTGTAAAAAAACTCAGTTCTCTATATCCAACATTTTTCTACAGTTTAGGTTGCAGAAAGCATCTGGATTTATTCTAGGTATGTTTTGTTGATGAGTATATTAGAGAATCTAGCCCAGCAGCTCCTATAAATTCTATGCTTAGTTGCATGACCAGGTCACCCACTATAAGATTGTATTGCATGATATGATGAGTTGTTCACTTGGTTTTGATTTGTCCTTTCCTTTTGCTATATTATTGGATTTGTAAAACATAAATTAGTATATTCATAATATCAACTGGTTCAATTATAGAAGCTTGAAAGAAGTTTCCTCACTCATAAGCAGTGAAACATGTTGCTTAGAACATTTGTCTAGGTGATAGCTTCTTTCTCTCCTCCCCCCACCTTTCTCTCCCCCCTCTTCCCGCCTCCAGTAAAAACTTTTGCAGATCTTTACAGACATGGTACATTATAGAAAGTGTCTTTTATATCTTACAGTAGCACTATATGCTATTTTTAAAAGAATTCCTGACCCAAAGGGAATACTTATCAAAACCTTTTAATTACAGGGCAAGAAAGTAATGTTACTACTCTTTCTAGGTGTTTCATTGTCTCTTCGGAACAAAAGGCATCAGCAGCTACTCTGTGGCCATCTAAGATATACAAAGTTGAAACAAGGTGGCCCCCATTAGAGCAAGTCAAGAGCAAGTGAAGATTCGTTTTTCCCAGAAGTGAATTTTGTTTCCATACAATTTGATCCCATTTTTTCTAGTTGGTGGGGGGTTTTTGGTTTTTTTTTTTTTGTTGGTTTGTTCTGTATTTTGTTTTGTGAGAAGAAACTGCCCTGGCTACTGTAATGTGACCCACTTGTATGTATGTGTTATGATTCAGCCTTTAATCACACCTCCCACAGGACTTTTTTTTTTGTTCTGGTAGAAAAGGTGAATGCTGCTTGATTATTTATTAATAAGCACATGTACTACAATACCAAAAAAACCCCTATTAATAATTCCATGTTTTTCTCGGTGATGCTCCTCAGTGCAGTGTCTGAAAGCCTTATAGATACTAATTTTATCTTCAAATTAGCCTGGAGGGTAAAGTCATGGCAAAGTTCCTGTTCTACAGATTGAGAATTCAGATGAGAGATTAAGGCCAGAAGTGCCCACCAGTTGTTGGCACCTCATCCAACCAATATGTAACATAACCTATTTATGAAAGTGAAATAATGCTTTTGTTGTCCTCCATTGGGTCTGTGGGCACTCAGCATTTCTACTGATTAGATCCAGTGATTTTCGGGTGTCTACTTAGAAAACAAGCACTCACAATTAAATAGTTTCCTCAAGTTCTTTACATACCTAATTTTCACTGCAGGCAAAGGTATCTAAGTACTTTGTAGATCTCAGCAACTTCTCACAAAAGATCAATTTTAAGGTATTTGTTTGATCTTGGTAGAAACGCTATGGCAGAAGCATGTATGTAATCTGATGCCTTAGGGAAACGTTGACCTCTCATAAAAATGACTATTTTCCTTTTAACTCTTGTAGTCTTATGCTTCATTCATCCCTGCGTGGTGGAGATGTGATCAGAAGATGCTTCTTCAACCACTTTGGTTTTTGACCCATGCTTTGGGCAGCACTCTCCAGTCCCTTTTGCAGCTATGCTCTCTTGGCATGCTCCCGCACTGCTGGCCTCTGTGTGCTGCCCAATGTAGGTCTTCTGACAATAGCCATCTCTATGTGTCTGGAGGATGCAGAAATGGCTTTATTACTCCTGGCTTGACCAGGAGTAATAAATAATCGGAATAATGTATACCTGTCACTTCATAACCTGGACTTTTATGGTTTTGATAAGTATTTACAGACTGCTGTATTATACTTTACAGGGACTTTCAGTAAAACCAAGAATAGTTGCCATGTAACTTGAAGCAAGGGAGTGCAACATGGCATCTTGGCCCAGTGGAGCCTCTAAAGGTGCCTTTATGAATGCCTCTGGTACAGTTGTGACCAGCATATCTGAGGTATCATCCAGGGCTTTCATGATCTCTCATGAGCTTTTACCTTCTATGTATTCCTTTCAGAAAGCTAAAATGGCACAGTAGCCATACATTGCTTACATCTTTTGCATGGACTAGACCAGCTGTTACAAGGCAGCACTGAGCAACAGTGTCCTCTCTCTCTAGTGGGACAAAATTTTTCCCTGCTATGAACGGTGGGCTTGCAGATCCCAACCAAGCTCAAAGGTATTTCTAGAAGAAAAAAAGGTACCAATAGAGTTAATGGTACAATGGTCTCAGACAGAATAAAGCAGTGATGGAAAAGGCAGTCAGAAAATAATTTGTGGGAGGTTAGCTACAGGAGATGAAGTGATAAAATGTGAAGAAACAGCAGGGAGGCACCTGTTAGTGCTTGAGATTGACTCTGTGAGGGAAAGCTAAGTAGATATTGATGTTGGAGAGACAAGGTGAAAGGTATAGTCTGAGAAACAGAAAAGGAAGCTGGATGAATGTGTGGATAGTTGGGAATTTTTTGAGGAGAAAGACTAAGACAAAAAAAATGCATCAGGTAGGTAGCTGTAACATGTAGATGAGTGATACTTCTGAGAGCTTTGTAGCATTTATAAGCAATAGAGAGAGAGTCTGCAGAGATGTGCAGGAGACATGGGAGAAGGCTGGATAATATTTGCTATTTAGTAATAGACATCATCCCCAGAGTCTCAGTTCTTTCAAAGCAACCAATGGAAAAATACTATTTATTTTTTTTTCCACTTTAAAATGGTATTTTAAAGCAAACTATGTCATTCTGGTGAAGTCACGCAGACCAGACCAGTCAGGCAGAAATAAGACAGTGCTGAAGTTTTTCTTTATTGTATCCCACTCATCAGGCTTGCAGGCTGCAAATAAAGAGTGCAAATAAAGCACCAACTTTGTCTTGTCTCCTGGGTAGTAAATGAAGTTGCCATCTGTCATCCTACATCTTTTCCAACTCTCATTTAGCCCAGTTTTATCCCAGTTTGAACTGAGAAGCTCTGTCTCCACTAAAGTGGAGGAAGAAGGCTCATTCAGGGTCTTTAGATTCCTGACGCCACCTGCCAGTGAGTTCTGCAATATTTATGCTCCTTTTTCTCCTTAGAAGCTTGCTTTGCAGGGACATTAGGGGTTTACAGCTGGTCTAGCCTTCTAATCCCTGTGACAGGAAATATTTAGTTTGCAGAAGATGGGGCCAAAATTGCCTCACATTTCAGGCAGGAACTGATTGCACAAGGTACTAAGCAGAAGAGCCACCTACAAAGGCCCATGGACCCATTTTAGCATTGCTGATGTTATAGGGCAGAAAGATGCTGAGGTGACAGTGATGCATGGAGACTTGGCTCAAAGGAGAAGGAATACTCCTATCACCCTCTCTGGAGAGAGACCAGGAAGAGAAATCTCTCACTTTGAATGGTGTAGACAGTCCAGGAGAATATTCTTGCCCTCTTTTGGAGGTTGCTTCAATGGTTTTAATGCTTAGAATGGTGTGATAATCCATGTTCCACCCCCTCATGGGGCATCTTTCCTGCCTGTGGCCTGATGCTTCTGCAGGGATTCATACTTCTCCCAAGGAAGCAGTCAAGAGCAGCTGATTTGTTAAAAGCAGCCATATGACATTTGTGAGTGATAAATGTTGGTATTGCAAAACCAGATGTCTTGTATTCGACTGTTTTCATGGTTTCATAGTCTTACCTTGACCATATTGCACTTACCTGTGAACTTAGAAATGTTGCATCTCTTTGTAATGAAGAGCACAGATTCTTAATATTCTTTTTCAAAGTCAGAGCACTGTAATTTCCAGACCACTGCTCTAATTTCAGTGTGTTGTATTGCATACATCTGCATGAACTTTTCTTTACTGAATGCTCCATGAACTAGGTATTTTTAGAGGACAACCTGCTGTTCATCCTAGGTAATTTTCAAGCTCCTTTCTTTAGCTCAGTCCTGTTAAATTGTGTTGAGCACAATGGATATTACTGTATATCTGTAAAATGAGTTGCTCTTTTCTCATAGCAAAGTTTGCTTTAAAAGAAAAAAGCAGTGGGGGTCAGGGTGATGGGAAGGTCTGTTATTTAAAGCTTGGGGAATCTTTGAGTAAGGTGCCTATAACCTGTGAAAGGGCTTTTACCAATAGTTTACCCCCAGTGTCTATGGAAACAAATCCTATTCAGTGTGATATATGAAAGCATAACCCTCTGTAGTATAGGAATCAATGGAACCATTCATATAATAGATGACTGTTCAGGCTTGTGCAGTCTGCTGCTCGAACATAATTGGCATCTGTGTAATAAAATACTGAACACCAAGGGCAATGTTTTAGATGTTTATGAGTCATCACATGGTTTATTACAGAACACTGTGACATATGACTGCATAAAGCAGAATAGTCTAACTAGCACTTGAGTTAGTGTTACAGTATTTAATACTGTGTTAAAGAAATACAAAGATTTGTGTTTAACTAATGTACCATCAAAATCAGTTATTGAGGGTCTGGTGGGTATAATAGAGCATCAAATTGGCAAGCCACTGTTTTTACATGAAATCCTTAAGTCCTTGCTGAAAGACACAGATGCAAAATATGAGGTTTGGAGTACAGCATTGATGACAAGCAGAACTGGGTGAACAGTTGCACAGTACATTGTACAATGTAAGCTCTCCTGAATGGAGCCTGTCTTTTGCTATATGCCTACATAGTGTTTAGCACAGCTGGGAGTCCTTATCTCAGCTGAAGGCCTCTCTAGATACTACTGTAAAGGAAATACTAATATATTTGTCAGCTGCATGTCTTAAGCATGTTAGTAAATTCCCTGCTTATAAAAAGGGCCTGCTTGGTTGGCATTTGAACAGGCTCGCAGCTTCTTCATCTTATCCCGCAAGTCTTGGGCTCTGTCTGTTTGGAGAATTATGGTGAAATATGTCTTCCAGAGCTCTCTAACATCATGACAGCATTGTTTCCGGCACCCAGAAAGCAAGTTTAAAGGTAGCTCTGGTCTGACAATGTACTGCAGTCTGCAATGTAGACATGTTAACATGAAGTGTTGTGCTTGCTTTGCAAGATGCTTTTCACAACTAGAGTTAGGAATTGCTGTATGCTGAACTGCTAGAACTCTCCTCTTATCTCAGCTCCACTCACTTGACTGTCTAGTTTGTCACCCTCCATTCAACTGATTTTCAAGTGAAGCTAGAGAAAGCAAGTGAATACAACTCCACCTGCAATCAAAAGTGAACGAGTGCAATGTTCTCTTAAAATAGCCCACATAGTTGGCTGTACATATTCTGTTCCTTTTGCTGAGTAACACCACTCAGCACCTCTGTCTCACTCCACACCATTCAGTGTCTTGCCGGATTGTGCCATTTCTCTTAAAGCGTTTGATTCTACCATAGCAAATGGGAAAAATAAAATGGTGTTCTGCCTTTTGAATGTTGCATTAGCTATGATAATACTTCTTGCCTTCCACTCCAAAAAGGTGACTTGACCACACCAGCAAATTAATCATTAGAGATATGGTACATGAAGATTATTTTTAACTCACAGGGTCTTAATACCATTCTTTGTGTGAGAGGTGGGTGTCTGTCCTCTTCAGGTGCACGAAATTTCTGTAGAACAGCTGAGAATGCATCTTATCTAGTAGTGGATTTATTCTTTCTTCTGTCATTCACATGCTAGATCCTTAGTTGTGGTGATTCTTCTTAGCCCAGCTCAAGTTTGAGAACAAACTTATTTGTAGCAGAGGTGCATTCTACATTTTATTTAGTGGGGTTTTTTTTCCTTCTTTATCTTTCTTCTCTCCTTATTTTGATTTTGGAATGAGTCAGTTTATGTCATATCTTTGAGTCTTTAATTTCACCATGAAAAGTCTTTCTCCTTGGGTAATGCTTCTGTAAATCAAGCTTTGTTTAACTGTTCTGTAGCTGTGGTTGGCATTTGTATATTACAAGCTGTTCTGGGGGTGGAGATGGGGGTGACTGAGGGGGACTGCGAGAGATCAGGGTTACCTTCATTCTTAACAGTAGCTATCTAATGTGTGATTTTGGAGAGTTGAGCCAGGTTTTTTAAGTGAGCGAACATAAGCAGAGTTCTTGACAATTAGGAAAAAAATCGAGTTTGGATAATACGGTTCTTGCCCTCTGAGATGTGCAAATGGAAAGTGATATTTCAGAGCTAAAGATGGAGAAATGGGCAAAATTATTTCAAAAAGAAAATAATCATCCATTCATGGAAAATACTGACAAAACTTACAGAAGTGAAGGATAAGCCCTATGGTTCCAAACGTCACAAGGATGTGTTGGTGGTGCAGGAAAGCAGATGGAGACAGATTCCCTAGGGTATAACTGCTTTGCTATAAGTCAGCACTGAGGTACAATGAGGCTTGGGAACAGTAAAAGGGAAATAAAAAAAATGCTATTTAGATATTGGTGAAAGATGATCTGCTGAAACTGCTCCTGGATGATTAAAACCTGCTAATATAATTCTAGACCTGGAATAGAGTGTGAAGAAAATACAGAGGAAGCTTCAGCAGATTAAATCAAGTTGTATTTGG
This sequence comes from Actenoides lindsayi, assembly GCA_025331215.1. Lineage (NCBI taxonomy): Eukaryota > Metazoa > Chordata > Aves > Coraciiformes > Alcedinidae > Actenoides > Actenoides lindsayi. The sequence goes on along the minus strand of WTSP01014692.1, from coordinate 58,030 downwards.
GCCATCAGTACAGTCCAGGTGAACATGGTGCTGTGATGCAACCCCATGTAAACTTCACTGACCTTAGAGACCTAAGCACTGGATCAAGGCCTCAGTTTAGAGTTGGCTTGCTAGGGAAGGTTTATAGTTCTCTGTAGGTCCAGAAACAGGCAAGTGTTAGTTGTGGTATACGGGGCAAATCTGATGAGATGGTGTGAGAATGCAGTGTTATCTCATGATGAGAACCGTGTGCTCTAGTGTCTTGTACTAGTGTGAGGGCTAATTTCCCTTTCTTCTCCTGGTAGTCTGGCAAGTGGAAAATAACAACCGACTGATGTTAACATCCAGTTGAAGTTATTTGAGTCAAAAGCTTTACTTGGGGTTTATCGCTGCTGAAAATTGGCCAGCAGACTGTATCATCGGCTTCCTGGTGCTGAGGAATTGCCAAACCTGATCCAAAAGACACCACTGAATAGCACCTGAGTTGCAGTGCTGTGACCTTTCAGTTCTGCAGTGTGGAGTTGGAAGCTCTATCTATTTAACACTGCATGTTTTCAGCTCTTAATCAAACCTCCAGGCTATTGAAAATTCATGTGGTAATCTCACAGCAGAACTTCTCCTGGGACTTCTTAATTTTCTCTAGTGTGGAACATATTCTGAGAATAGGTAATTCATAGCAACATATTCCTTTGGGGGCAAATCTAAAATGAGAAGAACTATGAGAAAAATGAAATTAAAGTGAAAATAAAATATTTTGAATCTCAGAAGAGATTCGGTAGGGATTTGATCTCAAGAAAATGTGGTATATTTGAACCATTCTTATTAACTCAGAGCTGATTCATGTGTGTCTGGTAGAAAAGTGGAGCTAAGAGAGTGATGGTTGGAAGGCTGGATTTTGCTCAAGCAGCTTCGTACAGTGGTGATTCCTGAATATTTTCCTCAACACTTTAGGCTTAGAGCAGAAATGAATATACCTATATTCATTATCTGACTTACATATTAAAAAAAAAGAAGTATGGATAAAGATGCTTCCTATCAGTAGTCTTTCACAAAGATTGCTTTTCAGTGGTATTGGAGCAGCCTGGATCTGTTTCTGTGTGGCCTTCCCTATGTGTTCCTGCATTGGCAGGGGGGTTGGTCTCAATGATCTTCCTTCCAGGCCTTCCATTCTATGATTCTATATTATCTATTTGATGGTGTTACTTTCCTGGCCACATATGTAGTGCAGGTTTTAACTGTGATAGCAACATGATTATTAGGTAATAAATACATCATGAGTGAAAATATGCTAATATCTGTTGCAGTGTGCTTAGCTGTAGAAAACTGAACAGTAAAATATCCATTCAAACAAAAAGCAGAATTTTAAATTTTTTTTTTTAGTAAATGACAAATTGCCAATGCTTTTTTGCCATTTGCTTTCCCAGCCTAGGAGGTTGGGAATGAGTAATGCCCTTCACCTCAGGACTGGAAGAATGGGAATTTTGCAACCTGCAAAGATTGCCAAGCGGAAAGGAACTGACTGTGTTTTTAGAACTCTTAAAGTGTGTTTTATGGACTGCTGAAAGCTTGACAAAAGTTCCCAATGCACACTTAATTTGTTTTAAAGTGAATGGTACAGTATCTTTTAGAAAGCAGATTCTATGTCAACTCTTGTTAAAATTTGGTTTAAAAATACAAAATAACCCTTTTCTCTTATTGTTTTATACAATAGCCAACCTAGGGAAAGGAGTCAGATACAGGCAGAGAGGTGAGTTTCTTAATACCACCTTGTGTTCTGTCTCCATGGACAACCTAAAATCCGTTTTTTGTCTGTTTTTACTATTATGAAGAGATTGTGAGAGAGAAACTGATGAGTTGATGCCCAGCCCTGCAGCTGTGTCCCCTAAACAACAATTGTAGAGACAGTAACAACACAGAACTAAAGCCTGTGACCTTGGCCACCTCTTTGTCGCTTATCGTCACACCTCTGGTGTGTCAATAAAACCAGGGCTGAGAGTGGCAGTGGGGACGGGAATTGGGAAAGGGCTTCAGCTATGAGGAGAAGTTCGTACTTGCCTTTTTCTATGTTTTCTTACCCGAGTACAGACTGAGGCATAACTGGAGGAGCTGTCAGGGACTGTAAGCTGATCTGGTTTTCCATGGGCTTAGAGGGACTTTATTTCTGCTTAGTGAAGAGCGGCATGCCACAAAAATCATCAATTGCTAAGTCACAGGCCTACAAGTAGCTGAGATTAGCTTTGATTCAGTGCTTCCCTGCGATGCTGTAACTCAGTGTAATGGAAAGTCTTTGGCTCTGCTTTCCTTGGTGATGTTTCCTCTGTGTCACGAAGGTCCTTGATGGGGAAACAGCATCTTCTTGCTGCTCTGCACCAGCAGTAAGAGATTGTCTTGTGTGTAGTCCTTGATAGTTTCTTTCCTGCCAGGTGTGGAGGGTTTTCTGTTTTTGAAAGGAGGATTTGTTCTTTTGACTAGTTCTTTCTTCAGTGTGTAGGTTCTCTGCATTGCTTCTTCCTGAGCTTATTGCTAATAATCCTCACATATTCAAATCTTTGCTCCCCTGGAAGGATGACATGTAGCTCTTTTTTTCCTTCTTTTGTTGTTGTTGTGTTGCTTCTGCAGGTTCCTTATCTTGGATAAATCAGATGCTGTGCAATTGTATATCTTGCACCTCTGTTACACACCCGGCATGTATGCTTGCAAAATCCTATCTTTCATGCGACTGAGTTCTCTCTGCATGCCACCAAAGCAAGGGAAATGCTCTGAGGTGTATGTAAAAAGCCTCTTCTGGCTATAGAAAATTACTGCAGATCCTAGCGGCAGGTTCTTCAGTCTGCTGTGGTCACTGATCCCAGGATCCATTCATATGCCAGAGTGATTCACAGCTGCCAAAATGTTGTTTCTGGTGACTCATATTTTTTTTTAATAACTCAGTCGAGTGTATGAGAAAGTCTTATGAAACTGAATTGTGACTTGAGCGTCAGTTCAGGAACACCTTTTAATTGGTTTCTCTGGGACTTCAAAAATATTTCCTGCAGTTAATTGTTGAAGGGGGGACAAATGCTATAGGATTTTGTGGATGCTTAATAGACATGTTCTGGAAAGTCTACAGACATGAATAATCCCACAGCTTGTGCCACTCTCTAATAATTCTTCACACATTATAGTTGCCTGTTTCCTTTAGTGCTTTCTCATCTAGTAAAAAATTCAATTTTTATTTTTTTTCCCCCCTCTGGCTGGATGTGGCTTTTCCATGTTGGGGTCAAATATTAAACATGAAGCCTCTTCTTTCCAAAGATGAGCTGGGAGACTGTTTCAAACAACTGAAGAAGATATTGTACAATATACCCAGGAAGTTTTCCACAGGCTGTTGAGAAGGGCTCTGAGAGGCACTGAAGGAATGTGGATCAGCTTGAAAATCGCTTGGATATTATCACTGAATATGGTGTCTATCTTCTTCTCCACCTTAAACAGTTGTAATGCCATTAAAAGTCAGTGTGCTTCTCAGCAGAAGTAGTTGCGTTTCAGAAATGAGAGGAGAAATCACTGTGTGCGGTTGGCAGATGAGTTTGTAATGTGCTTGGGGATTCTTTTCCACGCTGTAAATTCAAATTACATCTCATCATGTGCCTAGTTAAAGAACAGAATATGTCACAATAGGAAAAGAGAAAACCAGGGACAGATTGTGATCCTGTTGGCAATTATGCAAGTCTAGACCACTTTACTGCTGGTTTTTATCCCGGGATGAATGAGAGCAGGGTACGGGGTCTTTGGGGAAGAAAGCTAACAAACAAACAAACATCCCATACTCATATTGGATAAGTTATGAGATAGCAGTTCCTATATTTCAAGCGGTTTAAAAACTAGAAGCAAAGAAAAATATGTAAACATAAATAATATTGGAAACAGATCACCATATGTAGCAGGATGGATTATGTCCTTTATTTTCATTTTTGGTTTTGTGATGGTTTCTTTTCAATCTGTTGCTTCCGCTGCCTGTTGCACATGGCTTTCTTTGTGAGTCATAAGGTTTCATGATGGCTTAGCATCATTGGCTGAGCACCAGGAAATGAAGCATGGGAGTAAAAGCCTACCCAGGTTCTCCCAATGCTGTTGTGACTCTAAACCTCCAGGTATAGATAGGATCAGGAAAGCAATTTACTCTTATCTTGTATCACTGGCCATGCTCGCTGACCAAGGCAAAATATAACATGTTAATTGCCTTTAAATAAGAATATTTAATGCATAGTCCCTGAACACTGTCAATGAAATAGAAACTGAACTTACATTCCAACAAATAATGAGTGATGTTGGAGACCTGAAGAAATGACAGAATCTAAATCTAACTAAAAAAAGAAAAAAAAGAAAAATACTGTAGTGAGCATGTTCTCTACAGTTTCTCCCATCTTTTTAAATCTTTCATTATTCATATCTAGTTTTTTTGTTATTATCTATTTGCAAAAAGTGGTGTGTTTTAACAGAACATATGTAATAGAAATTTGCATAGCAGACTACATTATTGCTATGAATGGAATTATCAATTTGTTTATGTCATCTTGGAAATGAGTGTGTCACTTCTTCTGGGTGTTTCAGTGGCATAAAGCCATCCTAACAGCACCAGCAATGACCTCTGCTACTTTATAAAAGAAAGTGATGAAAACTTTCTTGTTGTGTTTAAGTGCCAGGGGAATTTAGGTATGTTATCCAGAATGCAATTATTCAACTTGAAACACAGCCAAAGCAGTGAGACTAACAATGTGTTTTATCTTATGAAAAGATGGCATGGTATCTTTAATGACCATGTTTTGTCAGGATCTTGGATTTATGATGTCTCTGAGAGACAGTTCTTGTGGTGCCATGCTGTAAAAGACATCATTAGAAAATCCATATTTCTGCTGCGTTTTGTTTCAACTGGCCTTTTGTAGAGACATGTGCATTTATTCTGTTTTATTCCTAATCTGTTCAGTGCAGCCTTGTGATGTCGGGGAGCTAGCCTTGGGAGGAAGCAGCTGGTCTGACCCCATGCCATCCATTGATGGGGAAGCTGTTTCCCTGGCAACGGAAATGATAAGAAACCAGAGAATGGCTCTTTTCCAGTTCATGTTTCTTTCCACTCAGTGTTACAGGCACTCATTAGCTTCTGAGGAAGAATTATATAGCTCCTATCAATCCAAACTATAACTAAGTGAAACAGTGTAAACGTCACCATGGTTTTCAAGGTTGTGAGCTTCTGAAGCCTGCTGCCACCAACCTTAATTTTGTGTTGAAAAGTATTAACAACATTGGATTTTATTTTGTTTTTTCCTCCTTTGGGAATTCTTCATGGTACTCTATAAAAACAAAGAAGTGAGGAAAAAGAGTAAAAATTGCTGCACGGGCTTTGCCTCATGCTTTGTGCAGAATGCATTTGTGTGTGTAAGAATGCACTTTAAAGGGAAGTTTTGTGACTTGGGTAGGGGCTGTACAGCTGGCATACATGGTGAAACATATACCCGACTTCTTATTAACATTCCTGAAATTTTGAATTTCCTTAGAAAAAAGAGAAGTTGAGAGATAAGAAGAGATGACAGCTGGATTGGCATAAGAAGTTGACAGCGAAGGCATGCTGGTATTTTGATGCCTGTGCAAATAAGACCTGTGAGTTCAAGTCCACTATGCCTCATGTAAACTTTCACCCAGGATACTGTCATTTCTTTGACAGGTTGCAAATGTTTTTCCCTTGTAATGTCTTAGTGAAAACAACTGCATGAGTTATAGGGCAATAATAAAGAGGCTAGAACTTCTAACATCAGGGAAGGGACTCTCTCTGTCTATTCTGCTTGGTGTAAACTAAATTTCTTGTTTTCTGATGTAGGGTTAATAAATACAGATATGCAATACCAAAGCAGGGAACTGAGGAATTTGTAAAAGAATAATTCAACAGAACATAAACCAGGATTCTAAATTTATGCTTGTGCAAAATATTTGAGTAATTTAATTCATTAATTCATAAAGTTAAGAGCAATATTTTTTCTCCAAAAAATGGCATCACCTCAAAGGTTCCATGAGACTTTGAGGACTCCCTCTGAGCACTCCCAGAATAGCTACTCCTCCATCAGTGTGAAGGTCCTACTACCTGACTGTGTATGTAATCGGGTGTACCTGCTTTTCTTCATTTTGTTATAGCCTCGTCTTACTAAAGCAAAAATGGCTGTTACTTTGTGTAACGTTTCAAAGGAAATGTACTTTCTCCTCTTATACAAGCTCTGTGAAACTGTACTTATGCCATCTGAGGATGAGCCCAAACTGGAAGGAGTGGTGGAGTTTAGGTGTGTTGGATTTCTTTCAGAGTTACTCACCTAACAGTGAAAGTCTGAAAATTGTTATTGCCAATGTACGACTGAAATTAGTGTTACTGTCAGGGGGCAAATACACAGAGATTTGCGCCTCATCTGATGTAGCTTGGTGTGGTTTTACAAGTGGTGTGCTTTTACAAGTTTTTTACAAATTTTACAATTTACAAGTTAATTGCAGCACCTGAGGGCCTAGTGTAAAAACGTTCCTTGCGAGGGGAGACAGTGCAGTAGCCCAAATCCAATATGTCTGATTTGAGAGTGTCAGAATTCAATGCACTTCTAAAATTCAGGCTGAATTTCTGCCGATTCCTGAGGTAGCTTAAAATTCAAGGCAGACTATATATAAGATGCTGCTTGCTGACCAGGTGACATGAAATGCAGGGAATATGTTAACCCTCTAAGAATATTCTCCATTAATAAACTGAATAAAAGCAGTTATAGCTGTGAATAGGCACCATAAAGATGTCATTTTTATAATTTTTTTTTTCAATAGTCCCATGCTTTCAAGTGATATTTTGGTTACTAGCTATAAATCTTTATAATGGCTATCATGCTGTTGTAGGAAACATAAATATTACATATATTAATGTTTCATCAGCTACTGCTCTTGCCAGTACTCAGTGGCTTGAACAGACCACCAGTCTGATCTTTCGAGACTGATAAAACCTGGGCTACATCTTTTTCTTTTTTTTTTTTTCCTTCTGTGAAGTGTTAGGGCTGTGAAACAGGTGTATATGAAAGGCTGCTTTATCTCGGATTGCAATATGACAAATTCTTATGCAACATCAGGCTCAATTCATGTGAAACTAAAGCTCTTAAAGCCTGTAGACACTGATCTCCTTCAGAAAAGGTAACATCCATCCTCCTGCCCAAAATGTAATTTTTGCTGCAGTGTCATTTCATGACCAGGCATTTTTCAGACTTACACTTCCGCATGGCTTTGTAACAAAGAATAAATACCAATTAGTTGTATTCAGTTAGAGGTTGTCTGTTGATGGGAGGTCTGAGAGAAGATGCCATGTCAATAGTTTATGGTTGTGATTCACTACAGCATTCAGGCAGTCTGTAAAAACAAAAGTAGCATCTGAACATGGGAGAAAAGTAATCAGGAAAAGCTGGTGGCCAAGGTCCTAGCAGCAACATGTTAAACATTTATCTTTTATTCTCACAACTGTGGCTTTTCTTCAGTGAAGTGCAGTAGTCTGCTGTTGCTTTGCTTTTGTTTTGTTTTAAACTGTAGTATTTTAATGCATACTTTCCTGGGTCATGGGATTACACATTTTTCCCTATCAAGCCCAAATATTGTTGTTTCTTACAGTTCCAGTAACGTCTCTACAGAGACAGAGGCAAGTCTGACGTTTGGGTTTTTTTTCTAATCTCTTCCTAGGATTTCCCAATATAAAACCTCAAATATATTTGCTTTCCTCTCCAGCACTGTTATGCCTGACTTGTAAACCATACTGCCAAATTAAATGTGATCAAAAAAAAAACCTTCATAAAAATGCAAACATAATGTGTTACTTGAAAGGCTTCCAGACTCTGTGCTCTGCTTGTACTTTGGAAATGCACTGTGGATCATTTTTTCTTATTATTTTGGATGTATAATCTGCTAGGCAGTGATCAAGGCGAATGCCTGAATGCAGCACAGCCACTGTAAGACTGAAAGAGGTGAAGATAATGGAGTCATGCATCATGTATTCAGTGGGGTTTCAGTGACAGTGGAGACCTGTTTCTTGTTATTTTCAGGAACGGCTAGCCTGATAAAGGCATGAATCATGTCTTTCCTTTTCCTTCTCACAAATAGTTATACTCAAAACCTCAAAAAATTTAAGCGTAGGTTTTGGAAGAGGGCTGGATAGCTTGGTGAGAACACATGCTTCAGGACTGGAGGAGCTGCAGTCTCGCTGCTAGCGGCTCTGCTCTGAAGCTGCTCCAATCATCAGGTTCGACATACCCTGTCAATGAGGAACACTTGTTGAGGTCAAATGAGGAATGCTGCTGGAAGTAGACACCTCCTGAAGTTCTTGACACCTCTTGAGATCCCATGCAGTTCAATCTGCTCTACAAATCTGACCTGCGTTTTCACCAATCATGGTAGTGCTGGATGAGGACATTAAACTGCAGTTTGTAAGCAAAAATCCCAGTACAGGGGCCCCCTCAACCCCACCCTTCTATTGGAGTTGGAATAAATAGAATTGCAGCAAAAAATTTAAGGATTCAATTGAAACATTGAACTTGTTCACCAAACCCTTACCTCAGGTTTAATCAAAGATAATTATTTTAAACAGAACTGACTTAGCAAGCTACAGTGAATGTTGCCACGGTAGATACTAAATTTGACCCAGTATCAAGTATAGAGATACACAAAAAGGTTAAAAGTGGCACTTACCTGTCTTTCTAAGGGTTGAATGAAACTCCAGCTATCTGTGGAAAGTATCCAGTTGTCTCTTCCTTCCTTATATGCTTTGCTTCTGATACAGAACTGCATTTACAGGACAGCTGTTCATTACATGAGCACTTATCTTGTCATACAAGTTGAAACAGTCCCTCAGATTTTGGAAACCCTCTGGGCACTAAACTGCACAAAGTCTGTGTCAAAATGATAGCTGAGAGATGAAAGAATTGCTCTCTAGCCTAGTGTAGGAATGATGTGTAATGAGATGCAATTTGCCTAAATGCAATTGTACATTATGACTGTTACAGTGCAGCTATCAGCAGTTCTGCTTTAAACGGTGATGGAGACTTGAACTAAACCAGCCCCAAACCCATCTCTAAAAGAGGGGACTGCAGTTCTTCATGCCAAAAACAACGCTCCTGGTCAAGAGCCTTCATTGGAGCATTAGTAGTTCAGAAATAGTGCTGGTGCTTGGGAGATCACATAGATTGCCCTTATTATAGATGTTTATGCAGGCAAGCTTGAGAGGAGGGAGAAATCTTACATTTCCTTGTGGGAGGTGTTGAGCTAGAAAGGAGTTGAGCTTGGATTAACAAGTTCATAGTGGGTGGAGGTGCACAGCACCTGCATCTCTGGTAGCTTCCATTTGAAGCTCAGCTTTGGGAAACCTCTCCATGCTACATCACTTCCTTGGAGACAGTGTTTCAAAAAATAGGTGTTTAAGCATCAGAAGAAACAGAAACATCCAGGATGAGATTTTTGTGCTGGATTTGAGGAAGTCATTTCCTGTGCATCTGGATATGAGTGTTTTTTTATTTTGTGGCTGTTCTAGAAAATATTTGTAAATATATGAAATCTAATCTAAAAATCTTAGAAAAACCAAACATAGAAGTTTTTGAATTGAAATGCAAGATTCATTGGCATGAAATAAGACTGAATTTAAAAAAAAAAAAAAGAGAAAGATAAATCCCTCTTTAGACAGTTGTCCTTATCCATTGAGACACTTGTGATCCATGAGCTCTTTGATTCAATTCACATGAGGCAAAGATGCTTTCTAATTACTGAGAAATTAATTTGAAAACCAAAACTCATACCCTTTTTGCACACACTAAACACCCATCCTGTCCTGCACAAATTAGCAAACTGTGTGTGCTGCCTGTGGGTCCCCATAGGATAATTTACAGATACACATGAAATTATCCATTTTGTACATGTTTCTAACAAAGTTTAAAGACCCAGAAAAGAAAATATGGTGTCTGCCTACATTTGGGATTGTGGGTGTAGAGGAAGTGAGGTATTTGAGAACCCATTGTAAATATGCAGCAGTTGGTGATGTTACATTTCTACAGCACGTATACTGACCTAGCCACAGGACTTACCTAAGCTCCACTGGGAGCTTTGTGACTAATTTCTTGTATATGTCTATTTGTGTATATATATTTAAGAACAATATAGCTTCATGTGCAATCTGAATACCTCATAAATTACTTTGGACTGTTTTAATTGCATTTTTGTCTCCTAGTCTGTTGTGTATTACAAACTAGGTAAGGGGAGAGGATCCCCCAAGGTCATGTGGTCAAACACCTGCTTAATAATAAAGGATTATTTAATATACTGTATTTTCTAGTGCTTGTGCTGGCGTTTTTTTGAACATCTCAAATAACAAGGTTTCTACTGCCTATCATGGAAGATTATTTCATATGGAAATGGATCTTGCTAGTAGGAAGTTTTTGTTATTTGTTTCCCAAAGCTCTTTATCACTTTTCAAATACTGTAGTGAGTCATATGCTCTTTGATAACTGTCTTAAAACATCTATAATGAATCCCCATCTAGAAGAAAAGCATGAATTTCAGTAAGATGACGATAGCTAATGATAGAAAATTGAATGGAGAAGGATAGGGCTGAACAGTGTTACAATGCATATTTTCTATCCATGTATTCAGTTAAAAAGAAAAAGGACAGAACAATTTACTTCTGGCATAAAAATACTCTCCCCCCCTTTCCCTTATTTCTGATCAGAACTAAAGCACATGGATGGATAATTTGCTCAGAACTGGCCATGACATTCATCCAATTTTATTTTTTTTTAAATACCACCTTCCTTTCAAGTTCTTAAATCAATGAATCTTTATGAAATCCTTTGAATTAAATAGGATTATATATGCTAATAGAAATATAGTTATTTGAGACTATTCTGGGAGACTCTTGTGTATCCTTTTTTTATGGGCCAGCTTGAGCTAGCTTAAGAAACTTGATGTTGTACATGGTAGAGGCCTATTCATATTTAAAGCCAGTCTTCCCAAGAGAATTATAAATGCACATTCACCAGTTGATTTTGATAATGTTGGGAATGTTATACAGTGACAGCTGCAGGGCACGAAAGGATCACAAAATTATATCCTAGTGATGATTTTTTTTTTGAAGCTTTATACAAAATACAGTTTTTAGACTAATTCTATGATGAGTTAATAGATATTATGGGGACAGCTTGTATGTGTTGTTGGCATAATTGAAAGAAAAGAGACTGAGCTGAATTCAAAGGAAAAATTTGAAAATGTGATATAATTTAGGCTGCAATATCTCCTTTACCTTCTATAGGTCTATGCAGATCTGTATTAACCACAGACACATCATCTTTAAAGGGTCAGGAAGAAGAACATGGGAAATGCACACTAAAAAACCAGGACTTAGAGTGATGTTTCATCTTGGTTTGCTTGCCAGAAGTGGGGAAAAAACATTTTGCTTGCTTTACAACACACTTGCTGTACACGAGACTTGGAAGTACAAGATACCCTCGAGCAGGAGCTATAAAGGCAGAGCTACAAATATAGTCAGTGAAAGGAGTTTTATATGGCCCATGCTGCACTGGGAAGTGGAAAAGGGAATGTGAGGATTTGAAACTTGTATGTGTAGGGGGAAATGGTCAAGTGAGGAAGGATATTTGAACTCATTGTGTGGCACAGCAAGCTGCAGCTTAGCAAAAGGCAAGCAGGTAATCTGTATGCAAGGGGGAGGGAGCAAAAGGTAATGCAAAGGAGAAGGCCTGTATTTAGCCAGTTTTTGACTTTGCCTGAAGGTTGCTGTCGCTTGTCTGAAAAAGGAGTCATTTTGCAACTAATCTCATTCTTACAACTACAACCATGTGTATGCAAGATGAAGTTAAATAACTAAAAGCAGCAGCAGCAGTCATATTTGAGGAGTCCTTTAGGGTATCTTATTCTGCGGTTTTCATTCATTTAAATACACTGAGTGACCTCTACTCACAAGAAACCTTGAAATGCAACGTCTGGAGCCTTTGAACAGATCTTTGGCCAGAATAGATGATGCCAACTGTAATGGATGCCTTGAGGCAAGACAGATTTCTGCTGTTTGGATCAGTTCATAAACCAGTTATAATAACTTCACAATGTATAAATTATTTCTTTGTCTCTGCAGTTATGTTAGCAAACAATTTATAGTCTATTCATAGAAACATGCAGAAGAGAGTATTGAAAAGTCTTCCTTTTATTTATGGATATACATCAGATATCTGGATCTAGGAGCTACACTTTGCATGGCATAAACAGGTTATTTTGTTCATTGAGTAGATTTAGGTTACCTTGGCTGAGGAACTACAAATGTCCAAGAATCTTGTCATGATCTTCAGATTAAAAACTGAGTATTTTCTAAGAAGTGAATATCACAAATGTGAACCACTTGAAAATTCAAGAGTAAGGGAGATGCCATATTTGCTGATGTATTTGTTATGAACTATTTATTTAGTCTTTCCCCCCCCAAAATACTAAAGCAGGAGGGCATAATGAATTATGAAATATATTCCTCTTCAACTTAAGAAAAGCCTAAATGTGTTGTACTTCTAAATACAATACTGCTGGTTCACAGCTTCTCTATTCTGAAGTCTGAAGGTCAAGAGAATGCATTATTTATCTGAGTGATATTCATTGTTTATCCTGAAAATTATAGTCTTATATATATTTATATATTTGTGTGCACATATACACATATTTATATATATATAAATAAAATAATGTAGATTTTTTTTTCCTTGTGAAGTAAAAGTGGGAAATACTGAGTATTCATCATGGTGAAGCAAGGGTAAAGGGTAGTGCTTTCCATGAAACTTACTGGAGTTGAAAAACAATTTTCAAACTGTGTCAGAACAATAAAAATTATTACTCTTGATGGTTATAGATAGGAATATTGGCTTATTAAAAAGATGGGAAACTCAAAACACTGATAAATCCTTGAAGAATATCAGGAAAATGTTGCCAAGCAAATGAAGATGAGTAATGTCAGCTAACGACTGTCAAGTGGATGAGATGTAAACGAAGCTGAACAATGTTGGATGATGATTGTTAAGTGGACATGAACAAATCAAGATGAATGATGAGAGACAATGAATGTTGAGTAGGCAAAAAGCAAATAAAGATAAATAATGTCAGGTGATGTTTACCAAGCAACTAAGAGAGAGAACAAAAATGTTTTCTTTTTCAGGTGGTTTACTCACACTGGATTCCTTAGTAAAACCCTTTTTTTATGGGCTTTCGTTATTTACATTTAAAATAACTGTCTCCCAATTAGATTACCCCAAAAAAGCTCCTGGTAATCTTTTTTTTTTTTTTTTTTTTTTTTTTTCTTTTTTTCTTTTTTTTTTTTTTAACACTGCAAATATATGCTGTAGTCTCCTGGTAGCTGACCTCCTTGCATTTAGTTACAGTTGAGATATGCCCCTTGTAGTGAGCTCCTCATTTAAAGAACAGTGTCATGCTGTGGGTGCTAAAGGAAGCAGAAAGGCTTGTTAATGCTTCTTCATCACTTTCAGGCTTTTATAAGTATGAATCACTCTAGCTTTTTATGCTTACCTATTCATCTTTTGTTGAATTTTAAATTGAATTTACTTTGTGCTATTTTCCCAAAACAAATAAATAAACCCCCCTATCTTCTTGTTTCATTTAGTAATCTTAAGAAGGACTATTGTGTATACAGTTTTTATATTTCATACTTGGATTGTATCTAAATAAGCAAATTTAGAAGATGAGTTTCAAGTCCCAAGTTTTACTGATGATAAGGGAGCCAAGCTATTGAGGTCCAAAATGAGAGGCAGCTGGAGGGATCAAAGCCTACTTATTTGAGAAGTGCTTCAGTCAGATTATCTTATGAATCTAAGCAAGAAAACCTCCAGACAGCTTAATTGGGCTTCCTTCATTTTGGTGCATTTGGGTTCTTGGGTCTCTCAGTTGTTCCCCATGTATTTGCGTGGTATTCTCTCTGTAACATCTGCTTTGGTGAAGGCAATTAAAATTACCTACTTATATTAACTTAAATGCATTATTTTCTACTTTAAATCAGAGGACAATGCTGCATTTGTAGTTGTCTTGTGGTGGTATTCAAACTTAAAGTACTTTCCCATATTTGCATTGTCTCAGCCATTCCCTCTTTCCCTATATGGTTAGCAACAGAATATGTGAAGTCTAATTTACACTGCTTGGTTTTCTCTTCTCTGTACAATTACTTCCACTTTTTTTTTTCCTTCAAAAATGTGTGCTGCACCACAGCTGTGTTGTCCTGGTGCCTGGTGGTGATGGGCCACCCTGAGGCTATCTATGCAGGCAGAGCAGGTTGGTTGAGGTTGAGGTCTCCAACTCCTTCCTCATCTCTCCATGTATGAGTCACCTGCAGGCATTAATCTTCCATCACACTTTCACTCTAGGTCTCCAGTTGTATGTTACAGAAGCAATGAGCAGAGTGTGATTCATACAGACTCCTTAGACTGCTTCTATTGAGAATTGTATTTTTTCACGTCTGCAGTCTGGCACTTCATATCTGTTCTTGAGAAGAAGCAAAATTAAAAACATTTCACCAGAAGTTTCTCTTCCCTTTCTCAGATGGGTAGTTCCTCCCATAGTAATTGCACTTTTTGATGGACGTACACGATCCCTTTGTTGGATGGACTCACCTGCAGATATTATTGCTGGTTTTCCATATTTGATATTTACTACCCAACTGGATGAAGAAATGGTGTTTAATTATCAGGAGAAGAAGTATTTAAGATGTTTCTTTGTAGCATCTTCTGCAATGTCATCAAGGAGCATATATTATGAAGCTTCTGTACATGAGCTGTGTAGGAGGATGCAGGGAGCTTTAACTTTCCCATGAGATATGAAAAATTGCCCCAAACACATTCTGTGATGAGTGTGTGATTTGAAACCAAATCCAAGTCCATTTTGCCACCCTAAGTGGTGTTTTGACAAGAGGCACAGATGCACAGTCCATTGTACCCTAATCCTGCTCAGCTCTGCACTCTTGTCTTGTCAGTAAACTTCCCTTAGCAAGGAACCAGACCAGATTTTCCCATTTGTGAACCTTGTGAAAAAGGGAACGTTGAGTCAAATGTAGTCCTGGAGCTAAAGGTGCAGCTCCAGGTAGAACCAGTTAGCAGTGGATTTTCCACTGTTTTGAAATTCGATATTTTACATTTTTAACCCAACCTTGATAAAAAAGCCAACATATAATAAATACCTTTTATAATTTTTAGTCAGTTGAAATGTTTTGGATTTTATTATAGCTTTTTAAAAGACCAGGACTTTAAAGCAAAGCAATTCTGAAATGGGCAATTAATCTTTCCATTTTGAAGTTGTGAGAATGGGTTGTTTTGTCATTTATGTGATTTCTTTTTATAGTGTTAAAAAGAATTTCCTTCAAGATTGTTCAGTTAGTCATTTTTGATAGAGAAAATGTATACTGAAGCTGTTTTTTGGCCAGTCTCAGTCATTGCGGAGAATATTTATTTTAAGGGTCATTGGCTCCCTACATTACTGTGGAGAACTCTTTATTAAGTATTCTTTTTGATTCACTGATATCCAGAGACTGAGTTAACTGTGTCCATTCTCCCTGCAGCCTGCCTACTGGAGCAAGTACAGTAACAAATTTAAATGGTAGTTAAGCATTTGTTTATAATCAATATATTTTGTGTGTCACTCAAACTGAAACTCAAACTCCTGAAATAACCAGCTCAGTGGACAGAAATCTGTGTTTGTTTAATTAGCAGTGAGGTTTTTTTATTCCTTTAGCTAAATTTATATTTTTGTGTTTTCATATAAGCTATTGTTTTGTCTAGCTTTATGCAGAAGTAGTTTAACATAAAAACATTACAAGGTAAGTACATTAATAAACTAGGAAATTTTCAAAACCAGTTACCTGGTTAAGGTGGCCATTCTAAAACACAGATGCCAATTAACATTATGGCTGTCATGTAATCTCCTATATTGAAATATAGCTGCCAAAAATATTGCAATTATTATCTACTATGAAAATGCTGGGCTTCGAATTTCATGCCGAGCTATATTTTGATGTGTCTTTATTCTGTGTAGTTGAAGAACTGTGGGAAACTACTTTTTAAACTGTTAATGTTTAGAAGTATTATTAACTGAAAAAAAGGCTGAGTAGTCTTTTCTACGCTTAGTGGCAAAATATGTGAATGTTTATTTGAATACCAATGAACACAAATGAATTATAAAAGAAGCCTTGATGCTACTGCAGCTGCAAATCCTCCAGAAGATCCACATGCATTTTCCAGTCTGAGGAACATTAATGTAAGTGCATGTAACATAACAAGGGGTTTTATCATTGGCTTAATTTCTGCCAAATTCAGTGCCGCTGGGCTCACTTCCCATAGTTTCTTGTTATCTCATTACAGCCTTATAAAGGACATAGCCTTGAGTAGTACAAAATGGACTTTCTTGGTTCTAATTTGGGCATGTTACCCCTTTCAAAGCAAGGATTTTCATATGGTGGGTTTCAGGACTCCCAGTACAGCAAGAGCTGGTTCCAGGTCAGACCCAGTGTAGTGGGCATTTTCTTTATTGTTCGTGATTGTGGTCAAATGTACTTGGATATTGGTCTTTATATTTTTACAGCTGGGGAAAGAGAAAATTAACAGACTATATTTTGGTTCAAAAAAGCACTGATGACATTAATTTTCAATATTTTAGTAGCATCCAATGAAATCACAGAAGTTTTTGTTGTAGTCGTTTTGTGCAATGAAATTATGAAGCATTTTTCTTCCTGATACCACAGTATGCTATTAGCCTGCCACTCAGACTTTTAAATCTGAGTACCCTTCAGCTCAACACCTTAGACAGATTTGTGAGTAGAAATTGAGCTACATGTTAGGAATGTTGCTGATCACTGTTTTCTGGTTTTTATCTTCCTTTTATCTTTTTTGTATTCTGTCTCTTAGATATTTCAGGCCTTAAAACTGCTAATGTAGGAAAGTTAAATACAAAAAAAGAGGGCAATGTCTAAGTTTATGAACTTATATAACCTTTGATAAAAATGCCAAGGTCTGTAATTATGAAAGCTATTTATAAATAGTAAAATGAAGTGGATATATATGCAACTGAATCAACAGCAAAATGTTGAATTATACTTTAGTTGGTATAGTATCACGTTCTTTTATTCTGTAGTTAAAAGCACTTTGGACTGCTGCTGTTTTTGAAGTTTTCTCTGTAGCTTTTTTTTCCATACGGTGTTCTCGCCACTCCCTGACATTCCACCTCCCTGACACCTTTCAAAAGAAGTGAGATTTTATCAATTATCACTTCAAATATCATCAGAAAAAAAAATGGAAATGAAACAGCCCCAAGCCCCCAAATGCCTCAAACCATCAAACATTAACACTTTAGAAAAAAGGCTGTTTTCCACCTTAACCAACTGACAGCATATGAAGCAAAAGAGGGAATAATCTAGACTGCAGTCTTGGAAGACAAGTTCATCCGGAGGCAGATTTGTTTGCAAAATCACAGCAATTCCTCTGATGCAGAAATTATGATAAATGTTCATTTTAACTTTATCTGTATCCCCTGCAATTAGAGTAGCAACATCACTTATTACTGGCTGGTATCTGCTGCTTCAAGGGATCTTGAAGAAAAGCGCAGAAGATGACATGCAAACAGGACTTCATATGCTAGTACTGTTGAAGCCACCCCATGCAAGTGATTAAAATTAAAACAATTCTGATAGCCCTGTCATGGTGATTGCCTACCTCTATGGAACTAGGACTAATGAGGTCTTGATACTGCACTTGTTACTCAGGCAATGTTTTAATTAACTGATATGTCAGGTCCTTAATGCTTTATCCTCAAGCACCTTCTTTCCTCTGTAATGCTTCCCTTTAGCTTCCAATTTCAAAATTGATTACACTGAATACAGGTTCCTTTATTTTGTTATAAAAAAAAAATAAAATCTGTGCTATTAAGATAAATGGAAGTTGTTTCTTTTTTCATCTTGTGAAGTTTCAGTGCCTGCTGTTGGCACTGTGAAATAATAAATAATATTTCACAATCTTTTTCTCAAGTTTTGAAAAGACAACATGATTACGGTCAAGATGCATTTTCTTTATTCTCTTTTTTTGGAGTGTTCTTTTCCTGCAGTGCTAACTGATTCAAGCTCACATCTACCAAACCCCGTAGAATAATTTGTTTGAAGTAGCATCTGTCCCTTCGAACAACTTCTGTGGATTGCTGTGGGAATGAAATTTCTTTTGACTTATGTCCAGTTCCAAAAGTATTTCTGTGTTCTTCTCTATTAAGTATGGTCTGCAGAACATCTGAATGCAAGTTGGTGGGTTTTTTTATGATAGACAAGAGACATTTACCTGAGGCATCCTCTCCTCATACTGTAAGCAAATCAATGTTATGCCCTTGAAGTCATCTAAATCCCAGAATGGAGCTCTTTTATAAACTTCTAAATTGCAGAAAAGCACTACATCATTTTTTTCTATGTACTGGAATAGTGTTTTGTTGTACAGATCAAAATGAAGCTGCCTAATAACGAGGCTAGCCTAAGGTTTCTGGTAAGGTTTTTTCATTCTTATTCAACTAATTCATTGTCAGGATACCTTCAGACTTTGCTGGCCTTTATATTATGACTTTATTTTCTTCTGTTCCATATAGTGACTGGAATTCATATTTGTGAAACTTCACGGACATCTGTGGAATTTCACATAAAAAAAAAAAATCATTTGAGGTTTACTGAAATATTATTTTACATTAGATACGATCAAAAAGGTCAAACGAGATTAGCTGTCATATTCCACAGTGTATTTGGCACACAACAAGCTCAATAGATTTGGGCTCCTAAATAGTACAGCTTCTTTTAACTGTTGACTCTTATGTTAGTTGGGCAAAGTAGATGAATGGAAGAAATGTGAAGTCTTAGATTTTGTACGAACATAGGGTCTTCACAGCCAAGGATGCAACATTAGAAGGTAGGCAATCATTTTCAGTGCTAACGCAGCTCTAATAGCTGAGACTGTATGAATGACCTTCCCTTCCCATCTCTCTGGGGCTTGCTTTCTACAGAAATTGGAAGTAGTAGGACAGTCACAGATGGTGCCAGCTGATGTCTCTGTAAAGCCCCAAATCCAGGTCTGCTGAGTACTAGCGAGTCAGCTCCACAGGTTTCTGTCATGTCTAGCCAGCTTTCTGCAAGTTCATGTCTGGCTGTGCAAGGAAGCCTACGTTTGGCTAATGAATCTGAACAATATGGCAGATGTGAGATGACCTCTTATGTATTTTCATTCCTGACCCAGCTGTGTTCTCACAGTGGTGGTTTCAGTCATTTTTGTGGGTGACTTCAGCTTTTACATTCTTATTTTTGAGCTTCTTGTGTTTTTCTAATTTCTGTGTCAGAGTAGCAATAGTGCTGCAAGGCAAGTCATTAATTCAATGGTATTTTTCAGTTCAACATCTTAAGTGTTCACAAGACAGTATTTGCAACATTTTACAGTTAAGCTGTAAAATTATTTTTTTTTAGGTCTTCTAAAGGAGGGGTTTTTTCATTTATACCCTGTAGCAGTGGACCACAGTTCAACAGCTGACATACTTGGGTTTTCACATGGTACTGGACAGCTGAATCTCCTAATGTTTCTGACGACCAGTGCAGAACTTCATCTGACAGATCTTCTATGGGGCATCCTCACAATAAGGGTAATCTTTTTTCCCTGTGGTTTGTTAATAGTTTTACACCCATGAAGCCAAAAGCCTATTTGTCAGCCTTTCCATTATCTGGAAAAAATGTATGAGTTATGATGCTTTAAATGCTTCCTAGAGATATTTGCATCTTATTACTGCATGTTGCCTCTCCAGTCAGGAAGCAGAAACTAAGGCAATTGAGCCATTCTGGGGTTTGGAATAAGAGAGAGGTGATATAATCTCTCCTTCCTTCTTGTGCAGCAGATTTCCCCACCACACAGACCAGTCTTTGACAGCTTTATTTCTTTTTTCCCCACACTGTTTGTTTCCCTCCCCCTGAGAAGTAACAAAATTGACAAAGTTTGTCTTGCCACTATTTGTTTATTAAGTTGTATGCCTAAAGTCTGTGAATTATGATCTCCTGACAGATGAAAAATGTCTCAAGCTTATTTTTGTACCTCCACAATTATTCTCATTATCTCATGGCTGAAAAGAAGAAAAAGCTTCTAACGAATATTTTCTCTAGGCTAAGCATGTTTGTGGGCAATCCTTGATATTTATCGTTATGGTGTCCAGTTACCTCAGATGTTGGGGTTTGATTTTTCTAAGTACTCTTCAAAATTGTTTCGTTTCTTTTTTATGGACAGTGAAAGTGAGCCAATTTTTACTTAGTATTATCCCCTTAATGCTACATTTTATGACTGATAAAAGTCAAAGAAGAAAAATATGGAACCTCAGAAAGGCTATTCAAGGTATAGCTTTGGACAAGGTCTTGTTTGCTTTCCACTTTGCCAGGTGTTGGAAAGAGACAATGGGCTCTTAGAGTTGCACTTAGCATGGTGGGCTGTAGGCACAGCTTGCTCGGTCTCCAGGATGGAGCTAGGAAATTGTATAGGCTTGTGAAGAGCCTGTTAGTTTCTGAGGCTGCTGCCAGCTGCTGTTTAGAAAACTTCTGCAGCTCATGGCCTCTAGGCTTTCCTATTGGCATTTGTGCAAGACAGTCCCATGGCCAGTACTGTAGAAACTTGGTCAGATGCAGACTCAGAAATGTGTTTCCAACTGAATTCACATGTTCAGGATACATGTACTACATCACCCCTGGGGTCTGCTGCTTGTTCCTGATCTTCTTAAATTTAATTGAATACTGATTGCCACTATTTGGTATGTGGCAGCTGTCATCAGGTTATAGTGGTCCTGACACTGCAGCTTTTGTTATTCTTCCATCAGAAGAGCTTTCATCCCTCTCACATGAGCAGAACTGTATCCCTGGGACATTGCATAGCCTTGTAACTCGGTAGAGCAGGAGAGACTCATGGTCACTTCAATGTTCAGTGTTTGGAGAGCCTTCTGCTGGTGCAGGTGCAGTTGTTCCATGCTGGAGGATGCGATGAATGTGCAACCTGATTATTGTTTTGGAGCTTTGCTTCCCCATTCATGGTGGGAGCTTATTAGGTGTATTCCTGGTGCAAACTCTCTGGTTTGTTTGATTTCAATTGCAAGAAACCCAGTTTGCTTGCACCAATATTACTCTGTGATGTGAAACAAGAAGATGCTATGTGCAAACATTTCAGCAGTTCACTTCAAAAGTAGACTTCTGTTCTGAAATGAAATGAAATGCTGATATGTGCACATCCAAAGGGGATCCCATCCTTCTTTCTTGTGAGGTCTTTGCATATTAATTGCTCTAATAGCTTATTAGTTCTCATTACAAGAGTCATAGTATTGCCTTCATTTGACCAGCACTGTGACAGTTATGTTGTCACTAGTATTAGCAGAAGATATAAGTGTATAGGTATCTCTATATGTGGAGTAACTTGACCCTCAACACAAATGAGACCATCAGAAGAAAGCCCAGAAGAAAGATTCAGAAGTTGGTAGAGAGACCAGTTCTTCCCCAGTCCCAACCATGTGGTCCAATCTCATCCCATGTTGAGAAGGCATTAGTGTCGATAGGCAGATGTTCACATGAAGCACTGAGCAAGTCTAGGAAAGATGGCTGATCAATAAAATGTTGTTTGCTAAGAGCTTATCTTTTATTTTCCCAGTTAATCTTGCTCTGTTTGAGTGACCCATCTGTTTTGCAGTTTGTTGTTATCACATTTCCTTTCTTTCCAATCTAGGCAGGGAATTTAGGAGTGCACTTTTTGGGGAATATGGAATAACTAGTCCTTCTCATATCTACCTTCTCCTTCCTATATATCATACAAAAAAGTGTGAGTTCAGGTAAGATCACTGCTGTTGGCTCAACCCCGGGTAAATCCAGAACAGCCTCTTCCCAAGTCGCTAGGTTGTGACTCCACCAACCTGGATTACTGCTTACTGCAAGTCTGTACCTTTTAAAATACATGGCAGTATATCTCATATTTAGCCTCACAATGTGCTGAGAACTGCAAGAAGATTATACAGCCTTACTTCCTCTAGGATGTTTTGTTATTAATGAGTTTAACACCTCTGCTTAATGCAGTCTTGTTTAGTTGTCGTTAGAGACGTGACATCAGTTCAGACTTAAGAACTCTCAAATTATTTTGTCTGACTCGCAGGTTAACTGGGTGATAACAGATATACATTGTAGGTCCAGCTGATTCATCAAGCTAATTAATTGAATTACTCCATCAAGTTTAGCTGTACCAAAAATATTAGATAGCAGACTAGGTACTGTGCTGAAAATACTTAAAATACTTAAATAACACTTTGTGAAACACTAATTTTTCAAAAATTAACAATTATGCAAAAGAACACTTTGATGAAAAATAGTTTTAAAAAATAGTTTTAAAAACTGATTTAAACATTTACTATGTAAGAAGCCATAGAAAACATACTTTATACTTTCCATCACTAGCTGAACTAGAAAAGAACGTGAAGGCAGGATCTAGTGGGTAATATGCTTAGGGAAAAAAAACCCCATGGATGTATCTTTCCAGCTCTGGGGAAAAAAAACCCATAAAAAGCCTTCCTATCGATCAACCTGTTTAATCTGATCTTTTCACTTAGTAAAGAGCAACATTTTAAAAAAAAAAATAAGATATCTTTGATTTTTAAATGCTCTAAGACAGAAAATTCAGATGTTTCAATTTGGCTTTTATTTTAAAACTGATTTTTTGTATTTTTTTCCTTTTATTTTTTTCTTGGGCTGATAGGTTCATTTAATCTTCAGACTTTCGTGTGTGTGTGTAAATATTTTTCTCAAGTGTTTATGAATGCTTCAGTGATTTTTAGTAACTTTTAAAATTTATTCTTTTTAAACTCATATCAGTATTGCTCAGTCGATCTATATAGTCGGAGACAAATGTAAACTGACATTTCAGTATACTTAATAGGAAACTCCCATCAATATTTGAGACTATTTTAAATCAGGGAGAACAGTAACAGTGAAAGGTTGGACTTGAAGCCTTGGTGAGGTATGATTACACAGAGAGTATTATCAACTTTGTGGCTAAACCCAGTTGGCTCCACTGGAATCTAAACAGGGTTTTATCTGTTGGTAGACCATATGAAAGCTAAATCATGCCAAGTAATCTGTCCCAATGAGACCCTCATTTTGTGCTTCAGTTCAGCCTTGAAAACCTTGTTATCAATACACAAAGGTATTGAAAGTGGGTTTTGTTTTTAAATTAAGAGTCAGTTCATTTCTTTCTCAAGGATCTCCCCTCCCTTACAATTACAGCATGAAATGCACAGTTTTTCTTTTGTGAACATATGGTTTCTTTGAATAGGGATGAGTGATTTTTTTTCTACCACTTTTCTACAATCTTCCTTATATCATTTTGCTTTATTGTAAATGCAAGGAAAGTAGGTGGTTTGTTGGGTTTTTTTTCATGAAATACTGAGTTTCAAAGAGATTCTATGTATCACTTTGTTAGCAGAGATAGCCATCTTTCTGTTGGAAGCTAATGCAATTGTGCTCTCAGATTAAAGCACTTCTGAGAAGCCAGCTCTCTTATTACTGTCTCTGGAGCCACAAAGTGCAAAGCATCTTTAGACTCAATACTGAGGGGAGGAGTGTTATCAACACATCAGCTTTTCTTTTTTTTGTTTTGTTTTGTTTTGTTTGTTTTCTGTGTTATTTCCACCATCTGCAGGAATGGTAGATTTTCATTCTGTTTTTTTCTGAATGGAGAAAATGAACACAAGTAACTGCAGAAGTGTTAATAACATTTAGAATAAGTTTTCACATATTAGGATAGCATTTTTCCCTCTGTCCTGGACACTCCATCCTGTTCAGGCTGTGGAAAGCAGTCAGAATAACAGAGCTGCAGATGTCTAGTTGGCATCAAAGAGGTGGACCCACTCCACCATCCCTCACTTCCTCTCCACATGTCACCATGGGTAGGTGTTTGAAGTGTAGGCAGAAGGGAAGTAACTGGTCCAATGTGGTATTTCCAGTAACTGGCAGAAGCTACGAGAATTCTTCAGATTTCTCTTAAAACACATGAGAACAGACCCAGAGCAGCTTTGCTTAAATAACTGGTTTCTTGAGGAGCCAGTTTTTCACTGAAGGGATTTTGGCAAAGAAGTACATAATATCTGTTATTTTTCTACTGATATAACACTGTTCTTTTTATGTTCAAATATAAATTACCTTTGTGCAGCACATATGTATAATTTAAGTTCTTTGGAGCAGAAACCAACCTTTATAATCACCATGTTTTGAGTCTAAACGGGAGGTTGTAAAAATTCTTTTTATTCTGAGTAGCCCTTACTCAGCAAATGTTCCTGTTTAGATGCGAGTATGAACAAGCTTCTCTGGAGGTAACTATATATTAAAAAACAGTTACATATAAGAAAATTATTTGTTGTAAACATCTGAGGCAATCCCAGGCCTCAGTGTGGTTCTGTAATAAAGAATTTCTGCATGTCATAGCTGGTTTATTTTGTTGTTACCCAGTTTCAGGCTGTGATGTTTGACTAATCCATAGTTAAATCCCAACCACAAAGTTGGTATAAAGTTCCCTTTGCTTCTGCCCCATGGTAGAGTTCAGTGAATGTCCTCACTATCTCGAGAGAGTCGTTTCAAAATAAATGAAAATGGTACGAACTTTTGGTTCACAGAGGAAGTTTCAGTTCATGAAGGACTGTTGTTAGTTCTAGTGGAAAAGCAGTCCTCTGAATCATTTACAGCAAAGGGAATAATGTGTTCATACTGGATGTTATGGAGACATCTAAGTTCATTTTGAAAGAAAAGGTAAATGTAAGTACCATCATTTACTGATAAAGCAAAATCACCTTTGTGTTTAGTAGGGTACCAAGAAGAGTTTCTTGACCTCTTAATGCTTAATATCATGCTATTTTAACTGTTTTTCTCCTTTTAAAACTACAGGTTTTAAAAAAAATTGTTAGGTAGATACCATATTATCTTCAAATATATTTTACTGGAGATAATTTGATTGCTCAACCGTTTTCCAATTTTTTGATAGAGTTTCTGCAAGTAATTTTTTTATTTGACTGAAATTTCTACCTATGGAATTAAAACTCAATAGTAAATTTGACACATCTGGGAGAAAATATTCTCAGCATAAAGTTGTATAAATTTCCAGTTTGTGCAGTACTAATTGCTTATACAAAATAATGTTATTTTCATGAGACAATAAATCATAATTATGGGAATTTTAATTAAGGGAATTTCAGCTGGAAAAATAATTTTTCAAGTTAATAAATTAGCAAATTGGTTTCAAAATGTAGCATCTATATGAAGATTTTTTTTTTCCAAAGCACCTCCATATTTTTGCACTTGAATCCCTGCTTGAATAAGCTGCAATGGGAAACACAAGAAAGGGTCAGCTTCTCAGCTGGTGTGAATCACAGGCTCTTCAGTGAGTATATCAAACTACTGCAAATCACATAAGCAGAGGATCTAGCCCAGAGTCCTCAGCTGCTCTAGCAGTTTTCACAAGGGTACAGACATTTTCATTATCTGCTGCTGTTTGGTAAGATGACTGTTTACTGTGATGCTGCTGGCTGACTAGCATCCATGGTTACAACTCAAAGAAAACAGTCAGTGCTGTTGACGAGTGCACTTTGTGCCAGAATAAAACTGACTGTGCCATGATACTTCTCATTCCCTCAGAGGAAAGAGGACTGGTCCTTTTGAAAAGGCATCGTGTCATTCTTACCATTTAAAAGGCCTCACTGGTTTTACCTGTTGAGGATACTTAAAGGTGACCCTCTGCAGAATAACAGAATGACATAAAATTTGTGCATGGAAATTAGGTGAAATGTACTATCATGCATATACTTTTACATTCTTTTATGCAGAGAACAGACATTCAAGGGAGTTACCTTCAAATGTTTCAGACCACAGAAAAGGAGGTAACATTCTAATAGATATTGTTTAATATGGAGTTTAAACCTCTAAAATCACTACTCCGCTCTACAAAATAATCTAGCATGATTTCAGCTGCTGATCAAAAGTGTAGTTGGTTTGTGCTTGGGGTTTTTTTTCCTCCCAAAAAGCAAACACCACCACACAAATCCAATTAAACCAAAATAATCCATCAGAAGAACAGTATGACCTTTGCAATTACTTTCCTGAACTTGGAATTTCTGGAAGCGATCCCCAGTCAAATCACATAATAAGGGAATTGCAGGTATGGGTCAAAGCAGAATTCTGTACAGTTCACTGTCCTGTCTAAAACAGAAGCTATTAGCAGTTGTCCAGTGAAGAGTTTAAAAACTGAGTAAGCATATTGTGGCACTTGCCAATAATTTCTCCTAGTGTCCAACATCTCTGTGTTAATAGCCCTGTATAGATTTTACCCTGGAATGTGTGTAACACTGTAGTTTCCACAACACTGTGGGGTAAGGTTTCTCCACAGCCTATGTACCTGTTGTGTGATGTCATATCCTTTTGTTTGTTTGGACTCCCTCCTGCTACCTGCAAGCTTCACTGATGCCCTGCAGTGGGACAGATGGTAAACTGCTGGGCCCTGTTTGGTTTTATGTGCCACAAATGATGTTGTAGACCACCATTGTAACTCCCCTTAGACATATCTGTTTCAGGTTGTAGACCATAGCCCATTTATTCCTCCCTTATGTGGAAGTTGTCCTGGGGTGCCAAAATTTTAGTCCCCAAAAAAGTGTCCTGTAGCCAGTATGCAAAGCCAATTGACACACAGAGTTGAGATATTTGCTTTATTTCAGTTCTGCAGAAATGGGTGCTAGGTGATAAATCACAAATCCAGCACACTGTTAGCTCAAACAGTACCAGTTTATATACAGTACAAATAAAAAAGAAATTATATATGATCGGTTGTGGGATTTTACATCACAAATCATGCACAGTCCTCCATTACCTAATTCATTATACTAAGGTTGTCCTACATTTACATTTAAATTCTCCTTCTGGAGTTGTGGTTTTTAGTATTAAAATTACCACAGGTTATGAAGGGACACCTCAATGTTTTGATCTTTGACCAAATCTGTCTCTGGTTTATGTAAAGAAGCTATAACGAGGCATTCTCTACACAAGTTGACAGAATTTTACTGGGTTTAGAGACTGCTCTTAATTATTTTGTCTTGTTTATGGTTATTTTAACCTTCAAGGTCACTTCATCCTTTAGTCTTAAGGGCCTTCCTTTCTCATTATTCTGGTTTCAGACCAGTTCATTATATGTTTATTCAGCCTTAAATTTTTTTTATCTCTATCCTTTTGACATCAAATACATTCTTGTCACTCTTTTCTGAAATTTTGTCACTTCCACTGTAGCATTTTGGAAAGGGGACACCAGGACTTGCGTGCATTATTTAAAATCCTGGCACTCTATGGGTATGTGCAGGGGCATAATGGTATTCTCTGGGTTTTTTCCACTGTTCTTTTTCTAGTAATCTATATTGTTTGCTTTATTGATTGCCTCTCAGTAGAAGTGAAAGAAATGGGTATGCTTACTCTAAGGTGCAGCGAGAGTAAGTATAATTGATGTCTAATTTCTCCAGCATCCTTGTTTATCCTTCCTTGACTTCAATTATTAATAATGAAGCCTTTCTTTTCTTATCAAAGATAGATTTAGGTAGAGTAGGCTTACTGTGTTTACCCTGGAATGGGGAAATCTATAAAGAGCATTTCAGGAGGTGCTCTTGCATTTGAACATAAGCACTAATTGAACATGTATTATTTTTTTCTGGAGAATGCTAGTCATTTTTTTTCCTGCTTTCAGTGATGGCAGATAAGGTATCAGATAAAAGCTGCTGCATTTGATGCAGAATTTACTGCATTCTGTTCCTCTTGGCACCAGCAATCAAAGAATTATCATGTCTCCTTTTTACATGGAGGACTCCTTTTTTGCAGGAGGACTTTGAGCAGGGAGTAGGAGGGACCCCAGGGAATTTCAGGATTTGGTCTCTGGTGAGCAGATCCTGGCATCTCCCTGCAGTGAGCAACAGGAGGGGTGCAGCTTGTTCTACTAAGCAAAGTGTGATAGAAGTCCTCAACCCAGACAGTCTTCTCCCACCCATGAGCCTCGTAGCGAGAGGTGAGAAGCAACTGCATGTCCATATGCTGAAACTAGCCGGTCTTGCATTGTACCTGCTCCAAGCTGAAGTGGGAACATAAGGAGTACATCCACTCCAGCTTGACAGCCAACCTGGTGATGCATGTAGAGGAAGCGTGTTGGCAGTTCTGGAAAACTGCTGGCAGCAGATGCTTGGCTGGTGTAAAGCATCTTTAGCAGTTCTGTGACAATTCATACCAGCTGAGGATCTGATCCTGGTTATGCAGTTGGGACTTCAGATGGTTGTCTGCACTGAAAGTGTTTGAATTTCCCCCACTGAACATTTAAAAGGAATCTTAATCCTTTCAGAGCCAGCATTTTTCAAGCCTTGTGATGACACATGCAAATTGTTCCATTCACCAAAACTAATCGTCAGATCTAAAACATTGCAACCGACACGAACAAGGAGTTGCTATATCGCTAATTCTCAAAAAAATTGGAATCTGTGCAATTAGCCAAGCCATGGGGCTTTAGAAATGTAACAGTTTTCTCAATAAGCAGGATGTCATTCAAGTCATCACGTAGCATGGACTCTCTAAGCAAAAATGTGGTTAGTTTTCTAAGTGACTCAAGCATCTTGTTGCTGTCTTGTATGTAAGAGAGAAAGGGGCTCAGCACTTTCTTGATACTCCTTTGTAAGAATTTCTTACGAAGTGTTTGTGCCTCTAATTTTGTCAGATTACATTAATTAGCAGTGAAAATCACTCTCAAAAAGATGTATGCAAATGTTTTGTACAGACTGCTTGTACTTGAGGTATTTGTGGGATGACTCACTTTAATCTTGGGTTTTACAGCCCTTCCTCTTGTAAGTAATTTTTGTTGACATGTTTAATGGATGCTTTCCCTAAGAAGTAGTATCAGAAAACCATGAATGAAGCTTTGGGCAGTTACGTTACTTTTCAGCAGTAGTGAGAAGAGTATGATGATAACATTCACTCTAAGATGAAAATTGAAATTCAGCTACATAACATTTTTCACCTTTTCAAGTTACTTTTTTGTGCCATGACTGTTACACATACATGTGACAAATTTGTGGGTTCTGAAGGTTTTCACCAAGACTGTATTCCTGTACTATTTTCTCTTTTTATTATTTTCTAATCGTTATTTAAAGTAGGTTTCACTATTTTAAATGCATGTATTTCTGAGTAGCTCATTCAGGAAAGAAATAACACTACTCAGCTTCATGGAGTACTCAGTGATTACACGCTCCTGAGTTTACAGTTCATAGCAAATAGATGACCTACTTATATAAGAAACATTCTCAAGAGTCCTGCAAGTAATGAAGTGGAGGAACAGTACATGTTCATAAATAGAAAAATAGGTAAAATCTGATAAACAGAAATAATTAATATTTCTGTTCACAAAGATAATTAAACTAGAAGGAAAATCAGTATGTAAGATAGTTGTAGTAAATTATTATTCTAAACTATCTAATTATAGTTTCCATGACCATTTTAAGTTTGTCTCTTTTAGGGAGCTTGAAGGTTGGGTGTGGTTTGTTTTTTGGGGTTTTTTTTAAGCATAAAATCAGAGCAAAATGGAAGGGACAAGACATCAAGGGGATGTTGTAGTATCTATCAGACCGACTCGGAAATGAGTCTTTTGCATTCAAAAGGTTTGAAGCACCTGTGGTTTATGACTGAGAAAGAGCTGAAGGATCATGGGCTGTCAGAGGTAAACAGGCTGGAGCTGATAGCTGCTTAAAAAATAACAGTGAAGACAGCTTGAACTGGGAAATGGAAGAACGTGGAACATGCTGCTTTCTAACTATACCTAAGGAATACAGGAGGTATTGTCCTCTCAGATTATGGTTTCTGACTATTAGGATTCGATGTGACTCAAGGTTAGGCTGTAATACTATAGTTGAACGGGAACTGCTATGTCATAAGACTGAAGTATTGCAGGTCATAAAACTTGTAACTGCAAATTACAAATCTTATTTTAACCTGTTGTACAGCCACTAATTCAAGCTCTAGAATCCCATCTATGATGCTGTTATTACTGCTGTTCTAGAAGCCTCCATCTCTCCTATTCCAAATACCTTTCAGCACCTATTTCAGCAGCACATTCTCTTCCTCTGAAGCTCTGAAAGACTGAAAATCTCAAACCACCAAAAATATCCATGAACACTCAGAAAAAAGACTTGCAACTCTACAAGTATAGTAGTACCCTTATGCCATAAATCCAATATATGTTACAGCTTGCAAGGCCTATTTTAGGCATGATGTTCAGATGCAATTTAGGAAGATGCAACACTGAAGAGAGGAAACCAACTTCCTTTTAGGACCAGTGGGAAAAAAAGGATGGGAGGGTACAGGAGTCAGAAGTTTCTGAGCTAAATAAATGCTGGAAGGGCAATGTTTTTCCCTACTGTGAGTTTTGCCAAAGGGTACCAAATAAAATCGGTTACAGGGAACATCATCTGTTTTATACAGTTACTTGCAGTATCACTCTCAAACTGACTTCTGCAAGCTAGCAAGAGGCCTAACCTAGCCTCTGGGATTGCCAAATGCAGCTTTCACTGCAGATTGCCCAAAGGGTTTGTCAGCACCACCGATTTATTTGGATTTTGTCATTTTCATAAAAGCCATGTGTCTTGAGACTGTCAGATTCACTTGAGTCTACTTGAAGCAGCAGATAAGATTAAAATGCTCCTGACTACAAAGCTGAAAAGGCTGTTGCAAAAGGGAGGCATAAAGTACAGAAATGTAAAATGCACCTGAAAGCAATCTTTTCTCCAAACCACCATGTAAGATTGTGACTGGTCTTAGCTGAGGGCTGATGTCACAAAGCCCCGGTTAGAGAACTGCCTTTGAGAGCAGATGTGTCGAATGACTTTGGGAAGGGAACAGCTTAGTTCTGCTTGCCCAAGGCACTCTCTGACTTGATGTTTCCTCTTTTTCCTTGGACTCAAATGGGTCTCTCGGGCTCACTAGCACTCTCTTCCTGTCTTTTTTATCCAAAAAGAAAATGGGTTTGATAATACAAATTTCCACTACTATTTACCTTATTTCTCTTCACTGATTTCCTGGCATGTTCATTTCCCCTTGTCTTAGGGAGTCTTCTCTAAAGGTGCATTGCCATTTTAGTCCTCACTTAGCACATTTCTTCCAGCTGAAAGGCTTTTTAGTCCTCACTTAGCACATTTTTGCTGGTTGAAATACTTTTTAAGTTGTTTTTTTTTTATTTTTAACAGTTTTCTACTTCTCCAGGCTGACAGAGCCATGTATATATTGTAAGAAGCAGTAATTTTCTGTGCATAAATTCTACTAGAATCCTTACCTTTCAGTTTTTTATTGAGATCATACATAGCAGCTGTGGTGTTCAGAGAGTTGTTTAAATCCTTTTTGTTGGTGTTGCCAGTTTTGGGCATCCTGCTATGACAAAATGACTGATGTTGAGAAACATTTGTGCCATGGGTGGGATTCTCTGCAGAAGTAGATGCATTCACCCCCAGGCAAGCATAGAAGTAATGTCTAGTGTAGATGTGTGATGCATAAGAAGGAGAAGTAGGCATGTGTGTATTTCCACAAATCAGATGTTTGTACAGGTGAAACTTCCACAGACTGTGGGACATTTATCTTCGACTCAGATGTTGAACCCACTGCAGTGCATCCCTCTCTACAACTGGCAGTTCTCCTAAAAGAAAGGCGTCTACCCCACAGTGATTCAGCAGGCTTTGGTCCATCCTCAGCCTAACGAACTATGTAGAAACTACATGACCTGAATGCAATGTAAGTGTAAATCAGGAGCTCCTCCACTGAAGTCAGGGGGATTATGGTACTGTAAAAGTGGTGTATGTGAGAGGAAAACCAGAGCCATGAGATGAATGACAGGAGTTGCCACTGAGCTATACAGTCTCTTGGCATAGCTGGTCTGTAGGATGCAGAAGCTGTGTGATGCTTTCAAAATCAGAACAGTAAAAAAGAAAGATTTAGGGGAGATGTCAGTAAAGCAGCAAAGCAGAGGGTCTTGTTTAAAATAGGGGAACAAAAATAATTCTAAAGTTTCTGAAGAATCAATGGTTGCTCCAGTAGAAAGCCAGAGTGGGTCTTTTCCTCACCATCTCTTATGTTTTAAAGGCTGGAGGGAAGGTTACCTTTAAGTTCTAGGCTCTGTTGAAAATATTTTTCTGGGTTGTTGTGTTGTTTGTTGATTTTTCATCTCACTTTTTCTGTGAAATTATGCTAAAGCTAATTGCCACTCTCCTGCCTGTGGTAAAAAAAAAGGATCCATCTTGAGTTTGGCTTTTGGATTACTCTCGTACTTGCTAGAATTCCTTTAACACAGACTTTGCATTCAATTCTTAAAATTTCCTTCTCTAGGGAAATAGAAAAGCACAATCCCAGAAGAACTCATCTACAGCCTTTTTGAGTTTCTTATAGCTTCACCAGTCTTTGGAGCTGCTACTTCTTTGTTGGTTTGGAGAGGTTAAGAAGAGCACTCCTGTGGTATATTTTGTTGTGATCTGATGTAAGTGCTGCAGAAGATTCAGATGTGAAGTAGAGATCCCAGGCAATCTGTTTTTTTCTGAATGAAACCTTGATGCCTCAGTTCATCAAATACACATTTTGCATAGGCCAGTGTCATATGAATTTTAGATTGTATGTTAGTGCATTTTGAACATATTTTGCCCTGATCAGTTAAGTTGTAATTCAGTTGTGATTAGGCACACAGACTCTCCAAGGAGATGAGCAGTCCTACTGAAACTTTCTGCCAAAACTCTTTCAGTTCACACATAAGCTACCTGGTTGCAGAACTGACACCTATGTTTCTGTGAGTGATAAATATCTGTTTTCTTTGAGTTAGGGTTTAATTTTTTTTGTTTTCAGGCAGGTGTTTGAGAGTCATCAATGTGACAGCTTCCAAGTCAAAAGTCATTCTTGTTTTCTTTCCCCTCCTAACTGACCTTCTCCTCCTGTTTATTTGAAGGCACAATGCAAAGTTTAAAGGAACAGCCAGCAGGGAAATGCTGCATTTTTCATTGGGGTGATACATACAGAAAGTGAGAGACTGCTGAGTCAGGCACAGTTTTCTGTTGGTCACTGCCTAAAACCATTAGCAATATGAGATTATACAAGACACCTGCTGAAAGATCAAAAAATCTTACTTGAAACCCTGGAGAGTGATATTAAAGGCAAATTTGTAGCCTGTACCCTGCACAAAAATAAAAATGATTTCTTTTTCTAAGATCTTTTATGGCTTGTCTAACAAAGTCTGGAAGGCAGCATGATTTTCCATGGCTTGTTGCAAGTCTTTCAGATTGTCCAATGTGATCTTTGAAACATCTGATGAGGAGGAGAGGGGGAATTATTACTGATATTGTTTCATAGAGAGGCACAGACTGGTCACATCCCTTATCATTTTAAATCCACTTTGTTTGTCTTGGGGGGGTGGGGAGGCAGGGCTCAAGAACACTCCATCTTTGACTTTGAAGTGCTTTCTTTCCTGATGTACTCAACAGTGCTGACCTGAGTGCCAGGGTACTCTGTGTAATGTGGGAGAGGAGCTGGATGCATAAAAAGCCAGTGCTTTAAAAGCTTGGGCTAACTCTCAGTGCTGGAGAGGGGAATATGGCTGAAACCCTGATCCTCTCAGGAGCAAAGTTAACAAGCCATGTACTGCAGGAGAGCATCCACCTCCAGTCTGATTTTCTTCTGGTACAATAAGGAGTAGAGGAAAGCACCTAGTGAAACACTGCTGCAAAAGTAGTAAGTGATAATGAAACCCTTTGTTTATTTTCCCTAAAATTAGAGCATCTGCTGCCATTTTTCAGCCGGTTGCTGTAACTACCTGATGCTCTGCAGTGGCAAGTGCTTGAGTGATGCATGCTTGACGGTTTCCAACTTTACTTTAAGTAATTAATAATTTATTGGGCTGGAGTGGAAAAAAACCCATAACATTAAAACCACAGCCTAATGACTAGGGAGTCTCTCTGGGAGAAGCATGAAGTGGGTTCACATCCCCACTCCAGTATGTACTTAATACTATGCATTCATTGAAACAAGCTCATGCTGGGTCAGCTCTTCCTCAGGTGGCTACTGACGTCACTAGGATGCAGTAATTCCTGATCAGGTTTATCTACTCTTTCTCTCCATACTCCATTCCTCATGGAAAGTGAAATAGTTTGTAGTATAAAGATTATGAAAGCACCACCCTTGAAATATGACAGAGCCTGGCAGCCTGAGTCTTTATGTTGGCAGTAGGAGGTGCAGGTTCTTTGAACAGAGCATGTAAATTTGCTGCTTGTATCCTATGTGCATGTGAGTGAAAGAGAGACACTTACTCTCCAGTTACAGTTTTATTTGACTGAATATTTGTGCTCTGCAAGAACTTGCATTCTCATGGAAAAGTGAGTCATAGTGGTTCATTTGGAAGTAGCCCCGCTGAAAGTCTAGACTTAATTTCTGAAGTGATAATTGGTCTTTCTGAGATTATTGCTTAGTTAACCACCTCATGAATAGCCACAAGCAAACGGATGGTGTTTCTGATACCTGTGAAATCATCATGTAAATAAGATTAAAAAATTAATTTCTTCCTATTTTGAAATCTCTTTCAAAAGAGGTTTAAAATTTTTGTTCCTCAGAATTTTAAAACTTTTCAATTAATATGCCCAAACTGAAATAGCACTTAAACATTTACAATTATTTTCTTGCCTGCTTTAGAAGTGTTGCTTTAAGTCTTGCATTTCTGCAAAATGGCTTCTCCAGATAGAAGGCTGTGAATACATTTGCAGTTGGCATGCTTTGGTCATGTCCTTCCATCTCCTGCAGTTGCCAAAAGCAATCATAACAGCCATGGAGGTAGCCCCAGGAGGGTTCTTTGGTGGAAAGGGATTTCCTAGTGGCAAAGAATCAAGGATTTTATTCTGCTGTCTATGCTTGCTGTGGGGGGTGTTCAGTGAAGAAAAGGTCCGCAGCCAAAGTGCCTCTGAGCCCTGCCAGTCCCTGCTGCTGTAACAGGCTGTCAGAGTGGTGGGCATTCAGGTATGAGTTAGAGCAGCTTTTTAGTGTCTTCTGCTTTGTGCCAGGGCTTGGGACAGTTCCCAGCCACCCCCAGAAGGCAAACAGTGTAGAGGTGGCTTAATTCCCCTGAGTCTGGCACAGTATCATGACTACTGGGTTTGAGAGCACTTCTAGTGCTCAATAGCAATTTTCCAGGGCTGTGAACATGACAGTGTCTTACCTTGCAAATTCGTCCATCTATTGTTCTGGCTCCAACTGAAATGTCTTGTCATTTTAGGAAGAGACTCTTTGCATTTGTAATATCTGTTTGTATCAAACACTTTTGAAAGGCTTTTCGTCTTTATATATTCCAGTCTAAATAATATTTTAGACTGTCAGGGGTCTGAACATATGTTGATAGGAGTGATGACATGATGCTAAACGGAAAAAATGAGAATAATACGACCACTCCTAGAAAATCAAGGTATGAATATCATGAGACAAGCCTGCAAGAGAAAACAGCAAAAAAAGAAGACCAAAAAACCAGCCAACAAACCAAAGAACCCCCAAACCAAACCCCTAAATTCCTAAGTCTAGGAGAAAAGGAATACACAGTAAGCTAAAGAATGTTTTTATATATAAAGAGCACTTTTTCAAAGCTTACTAAAGAGGTAGGTCCAGGCTCATTGTACAGTCTTTGTGCTCCTTCAGAAACACAGGGTTTTAGTTCAAGTCAGTCACTCATTTCAAATATATCACTTCAGTTTGGAAGTTGGCACATTACAGCTAAAATCAGTGAATGTATTTCAAAGAGCTTTTTGGCTTGAATAGAGATTAGAAAGTTCTTTCTAAAAAAAATTTTTTTTTTTAATAGACACATATGATTCTTCCACATTTGTGTTTTAGCACATTATTTAACCAATAGATTCTTGGCTGAGTGGTTGTATAATGCAGAAATTATTCCAGGAACTAGCACTATGTATCTGATGGGAATAGCTGTATTTTAATTGCCTTGCTTTGAGTCTGAGAGCATTTACTTTCTTGTGCCTCTCCTTTTGTCAGAAGTCATCCTTTTCCTTCCAGATCCAGCCAGTAACTGTCTGACAAAAGTCTGATGATGATCTGCTCTACAAACATTGCATCATCTCATATTCTTTGTGTGAGATATTTTCTTAAAACCCTGAAGTATTGAAGATCCATTTTACGTATGGGTGACAGAGGCAGAACTGTAAGCTAGGAGCTAGTGCTTACAGAACCAGATTCCCAGGTTGGAAACCACACAGTCACTCCTTTTTCTAGAAATCAAGAAGAGAGCTGCTTGAAATTACCTTAGCGTGTTGATGTTACCTCGCTAATGAAAGCTGCTTATCCTAGAAGGCAGCCTTATAGGTTAAAAAAAAAAAAAAAAAGGAAAAAAAAAAAAGGAAAGAGGAGAGGAAGAAAAGAAAAAAGGCATAGAGTAACCAAATCTTTAAATGTAATAGAATTCATTGCTGGACTGGTCTTAAATTTATTGTGCTTAGAAATGTGCTTCTTAGTGCTTATTAGATTGGGGGTTTTTGGTCATTCTCATACATATGAAATTATCTAGGGTACAGACAGATCTATTAATGGGCTGTGAGAGTTGTTTTTCTCCCATTCTGAATGCCAAGTTGTGCTGGTTCCTTTTCATTCCTCCTGCGCTTATACATCTGTGAGGTAGCATTTTCTGTATTTCTATTTTCTACTGTCTTTTCCCAGCTGATCCTTTTTAACATACAGTCGTTGGTTTCCTTTCAAGTACAGAATAAATGTCAATTAGTCCCTCATCTGTTTTGTGACTGATGCTTGAATCTCAAGGGTATAAAATCCAAGCAGCTCTGCATGTTGTGCTCATCTAAAAATGGAGATTCTGGCCTATAATATTTATCCGCTTTATACTGGCAAACTTTGAATCTGATGAAAGGCTCTGCATGAGAACAGAGCTCAGTGAATGCAGAGGAGCAGGGGAGATTAAGCGTATTTGTCACCATTACCTTTGTTGTGACTCCTCCAGTAAGCGAAGTATTCCTTTCACTCGCATTCTTTCCAGTTTCCCAGTGTCCGCTTTCATTTTGAGATTAAAAGAATACAAATTGGTTTTCTTTCTCAAATATACATATTGATATTGCTATGGGCTTATTATACTTTTTTTACCAGCTCATTCTTGCTAATATGCTCTTACAAAATTTCTCATAAATGTTTCATTCTCACCAATAGAGCACCGGAATCATTTTCGTGGTACAGAAATGTTCCGCTGACCAACTTACTGGAGTAAAAATGCTAATATGACCCTTGGGTCACTCATGCAGCCATCTTTAATGTAAATTTAATACAATGATTCCCCTGGAGATGGAAGATGGCAGGCTTACCAGAGCTGTGCTGAATCAAGGTATCAGTATTTAGTAGACTCTGGTTACTAGGCTACTGTTCCCCTCTGAGACCAGAAAAGATGATCACAGAAATGCACTTTCATGTTATCTGTCACATATACAGCTCACTATGTTGTATGAAGAAAGCATTTTACAGATTTGATGAGAG
This sequence comes from Actenoides lindsayi, assembly GCA_025331215.1. NCBI lineage: Eukaryota > Metazoa > Chordata > Aves > Coraciiformes > Alcedinidae > Actenoides > Actenoides lindsayi. Next base: position 20,364 of record WTSP01014692.1, on the reverse strand, counting down.
ATTTAAAAATAATAAAGGACTGGATACAAGGGGGCAGGGGGAAAGACAGAAGACACAGGGTTCCAGCATCCTGCTTCATTCTCCCGTTGTTTCTCTGCAGCAAAACCAAAAAAAGCCCAATCCATACACTTGATATCAAATAAAACATCATATTTTTCATAAGCTGAATAGATGCCTTGGAAAGCAGCCAACGAGGGAATTTTTCACTTGTGCTGCCTTTGCAGCCTCTTTCAAACCTACTGTTAAGCAGCAGGGGCACATATACACTTCACTCCCTTTTCTATTATGCAGCTATGACATATGAAGCTCCTTGGAATGGTATTCATATTTTATCAGCTCTTATAACTTTGGTTCTTTATTTATAACGTGCTCTTTTTTTTTTTTTTTTTTTCTCCATCCAGTATATCCAGATTTAGTACAGAAAGAAAGCAAAGCAGTTAAAGAAGAAAAAAAAAACCCCAAGGAACCAAACCCCTCTGTATATTCAATCATACCTTTCAGGTGCAGTGTATTTTTTCCCTCAGTGTTAAAGAACTCACCTGATCTTTTTTTTTTTTTTCTTCATATACAGCTTGCTATGTCACCCTCTTCAGGTCATATCTGATTTGCTTACATTCAGCATAACATTTTTACTTTGAAGAATAGCAGATTTTATTCCCTAAAGCATATTTAATCTGTGTCTGCGATCTGCTGAAATGCTGATCTTCCTGCACAAGAAAGTACTGAAGTATCTATGCAGAACTGTGCGGATTTGCAAATGTAATGATAGACTTGACAAAGACTTCAGAAAACAGTGCTTATATATTGGTAGCCTTGTTTTTATAAGCTCAGGAAATCTCTTTTGTGGTATTGAGGAAAGCATTGATTTACTGATACCGATATCCCTATCTTATAATGTTGAAGGCAGTCTGTAAATACCAATAGGAGCTGAATTTACTACCACTACTCCACCAGCCTGAGCAGCTAGTCAAAAGTGAAGACCCTGCAAGAACACTTTGTGTAGGTGGAGGAATTGGTAGCACGAGCACATGATATTTTTGGTACAATCTCAGTGTGTTTGTTTTGAAAATAAGTCCTGGTTTTCAGAACACAGGAGAAACAGCCGTCAGACATTTTTCCTATTCCGAAATACCAGGCTTGCTACTCCAATAAGATCTGTCCTCAAGAAGCCTTTCTCTCTCTCTCTTACTTCTACCTCCTACTTCCATCATATATTTAGACTTGTTTCTTAGCCCGTGTTTCTACAACCAGGAAAACATTTCTCCCTGGTTTACAAAGGTTATCCCTGCCATAACCTGAGTCTATAGTTGTGACCAATGAGTCCTGGGCAGAGGTGGGGGGGGATTGATGTTGAACAAGAGTAGTAGCTCCCAGCACAGGTGCTTTGTATGTGAAGGTAGTCAAAAGCATTGTTATAATCAATGGATACATGGAACAACTTCTTCATACACCTGTGGATGCCAGCAAATAAATGAGATTTTATTTGCTTTTTGATGAGACTGTGTCTCAGGGAGGATAGGAGACAGGGGGAGCTGCATATACTTTCTTTGCTCTGCGAACAGGATTTTGATGTTTGCAATATTTGGAAATCTTGCATGTCAAGAGAAAAGCCAATCTCTGAAATCTGGGGGTGGGGGAAAATAAATAAAAGTACTAAAATCTCAGTCCTTCCTACTTGAAGGACACTGCTAAAGTAAAAATCATGAAACATGGGTTCTCTCTTAGTGGATGATGGGTGAATTGTATTGTATTTGGCAGAGCAGTCAGAATGTACATGGGGCAGATGGCACAGTGCCTCAGTCGGGGCAGAGCTGCTGTTCTTGGGGAAGAAAACAGGACCAAACTGTGATGACAGTACAGCAGAGCACTTCTTAAGTATTCCATCAATATTAAGCACATGCATAAACCTAGGTGCTATGACTCACTGTCTCGTGTTTTCCTGGAATAAAAAAAGATTAGAGGTAAAATGGATAGTATGAAAAATCCTTTGCCCACCATAAAGGTACAAATCTAAAAATACAGTCTCTTAGTAGGGCTTTTGTTTCACTTTACTCCTTAGATGAAGTGTCTTCCATTAAAGATTTTAAGAAGTTTTGAATAGAAAAAAATGAAACTTGCATTTTAATCATTAGGGACTAGCATCAGCTTTACAGCATTGTAGCATGCAAGTGGACTCTTAAGTGATAACATACAACTTGAATTTCTTTGGAATGCCCTAGTCAAAGAAACAATGCTCTTCCAGGGTAGTCTACCAACAATATTCCCTTGAGATCCCAGCTCTCAGTGTGATACCTTACTGCTGAACGTTTCTCAAAGCCCTTTGTGCCTGCAAAATATACTGCTAACATTTTCTCAATTTAAGCACAGAAAAATGCACAGTGCAAGAAGATGGAGTATTAAGACCTTCAGTTTACAGAAATGAAAGGAAACCTGGCTTCACTCCGAGACAGATTTTGACCTTGGGTAGGTATCATTAGATCAGCTGATTTAATTAAAACTTTGTATGTTTCTCAACTTTGAGTACTAACTTTCACTTCAGTGTTCAGTGTACTCTGTTTTATGAAGTAGTTGCAAGGAGGGAGTTTGAAGGATGTTAACTCATTTAGGTGTAAAGGTTCATAACCTCTTACAGGAATCCTTTTTTTTTATCATTGCCAGACAGTTTCAGCTGTACACAGCAAGCAGAACTGAATATGACTTTGAAGGATTTGAGGAGGATACTTCATACTCAGTGATAATTTTAAAGTGCACTTGTGCCTGTGTAGTTTTGTTATTTTTCTTGCTACTGACTTTTATAGATTAACCACTTCAGTATCTCTTGATTAATAGAAAAGTCAAGAAAAATATTATGTACATCATGTACCTGTCTAATACACACATGAACAGACAAAACCAAAGGAATAAGTAGGCATAAATAGAACATTTAGCCATGACCTGTCTGTTCAAATCCATCACAACAGAACAAGATGAGATCCAATTTATCTTCTCAATGTGGAAGACTTGGTGAATATTCCGAAGTTTGTATATGTGTGAGAGTAATTTCAGAAATAGGAGCTGACCTTTCAGATGGTCCCGTACTAATTTACAAGGTTTTCTCACTATCTTATGTCAGGTGGATGACTGGAATTCATTGGGAATAAACATTGTAGCAAAATTGCAAAGGAAGAGCTTCCTAGCCAATGTAATTCAATGGATATTATTCTGAAATCTGTTGAATTTCCCCCAGTTTTCACCAGTATAGCTAGGAACACAACTTGGCACTTTCCTGAGTTTGCTAGTAAATGTGAAATGTCAAGTAACAATTAAAAAACTGTCTAAGTCTGCAGATGGCTTTTTTGTTTTCAGTGAATTTTTGTTAGATTTTAGCCAGAGCTGTTAGCTACAGAAAGAGAGAGAGGAATATGGATCTGAGCTACTGGCCTCTTAATATGGGATCAAGCTTCTTTAAAGTCACTCTAATTTGTGAGTTGAGATCAAACATTTAGTTTAGGATAATGAGTGTAGTAAATTCAGGGAAAATGCTTTGACTGTTCAGTGGTACAAGGATATTTTTTATAAAAGAAAATGATCTCTCAGATATACTGCATAAGCATCTTGATTAACTGTTTAGCTTCCACATTTTAAAGGTAAGATGAGCTATGAGTTTTGATTTTTGTTAATATGTGGTTAAATAAGAAATATAGCTTAAGCACTTCTAGCAACAAGTGTTCTCTGATAAGTGCAAGCAGAATCCATGAAGCATTTCTGTAATTTAAAATTAGTTTTAAATAATTTTAAAAGGTTTACAGGTTTGAAAGCTATGTTATACAAGACAATTACAGGGCTCATTAATACAGATAGAATTGGTCTCAAGCTGCAAGACTGAAGCCTGAGGCTTTGTTTCAAATAACCTTAAATGTGGGTTTAAGCTGACAGTAAAAAATGTGCCTAACCTTCTTTGGCAAGGAGGGAGGAAGCAATCATGTTGCAGAAAGAGACTATGTATAAAATGTGGCAGGAATTTTGTTTTGGTGTCTATACTACACTATCCTGAACAAAATGCTTTCCACTTGTAATGCATACAGTCCCTTGTAGATACCCACCATTTCACACAGGTAGTAATTATAACTGATACAAAACAAAGTTGAGAGAAGAAGAAAATACATCAGCATTGTTTGTGATTTACATGTTTAATTTGCTTCTCTTAACCACGTGGTTTGTGTACAGCTTGTAGCAGAGAGCCTTGAGAGTTTAAAAAAACTAAATAATAGGATTAGAGGTATAGGCTAGCATTGCCAAAGCAAAGGATAATGCTTTAACAAGAAACTTTTTGAAAAACAAAATCCCAGTGTATGACAAATATGAAAACATGAACTGGGGAGAAGAGGATGAAAATAGCTGTATGTTGATATGGCAAAACTGAGTTATGGGAGTTAGCTTCTTTAAAGTAAGGTTAGCAATGTCTGTGCCGCACTACAGAAGTAATCAGATTGAAAATAGAAAACTAATCCATCAAAGGAGAGACCAAGAAAGGGAGCAGAGAGACAATCAGGAGAGGAATCAGAAGATGAGGGCTGAAAAAGCTTTGAAGGGTGTAACTTTGAGGAGAGAGCTACCAACAGTGTTGAAAGCCAACACATAGTTCAAGAAAGATGAGCATGGAAGCAGGAGACTGGGAAATATCTCTCTGGAAGAACTGAAAAATTAATTTCATTTTGAATTAATATTTGCTTGAAAGAAGTCTGTTGGTAAGCGTTTTCAGTAGGTTCAAGCAGGTTTTTTTGAGGTCTAGCTGAGTCATTAAAATATTCCAGTAGAAATAGAATCATAGAATCATAGAATGGTAGGGGTTGGAAGGGACCTCTGGAGATCGAGTCCAATACCCCTGCCAGCACAAGAGCACCTAGGGCAGGCCACACAGGAACAGATCCAGGTGGGTCTTGAAAGTCCCTAGAGAAGGAGACTCCACAACCTCTCGGGGCAGCCTGTTCCAGGGCTCTGTCACTCTCACAGGGAAGAAGTTTTTCCTCATGCTGAGGTGGAACTTCCTGTGTTTCAGCTTGCTACCGTTACCTCTTGTTCTGTCACAGGGCACAACTGAAAAGAGACTGGCCCCTTCTCCTTGACACCCACCCTTCAGATATTTGTAAACATTGATAAGATCCCCTCTCAGTCTTCTCTTTTCCAGGCTAAACAGCCCCAGGGCTCTCAGTCTTTCCTCATAAGAGAGATGTTCCAGTCCCTTCATCATCTTCATAGCTCTCTGTTGGGCTCTCATTAGGTTTGCCTTTGCCCAACTCTCCAGTCTGTCCAGATCTCACTGGATGGCAGTACAGCCTTCTGGTGTATCAGCCACTCCTCCCAGTTTAGTATCATCAGCAAACTTAAGCATACACTCCATCTCTTCATTCCAGTCATTGATGAAGATGTCGAATAAGTCTGAACACAGAACTGACCCCTGGGGAACACAACTAGTTACTGGTCACCATCTGGACTCTGCACCACTGACCACAACCTGCTAAGCTCTATTGTTCAGCCAGTTCCCAACCCACCTCACTGTCTGCTCTTCTAACCCACACTTCCTGAGCTTGCCCACAAGGATGTTACGGAAGACAGCATCAAAAGCCTTGCTGAAGTCACAGTAGATAACATCCACTGTTCTCCCTGCATCTACCCATTCAGTCACACCACCATAGAAGGCTATCAGATTAGTCAGACATGAATTCTCTTCAGTAAATCCATGCTGGCTACTTTTAATAACCTTCATTTCTTTCACGTGCTGAGATACCATCTCCAGAATGAGCTGCTCCATTACCTTTCCAGGGATGGAGGTGAGGCTGACTGGTCTGTAAATACCAGGGTCTATCTTCTTGCCCTTCTTGAAGACTGTATTGGCATTGTCTTTCCTCCAGTCCTCAGACACCTCACCTGTTTTCCATGATGTTTCAAAATGACGGAGTGGTAAAGAAACAACATCAGCCAGCTTCTTCAGCACTCACGGGTGCATGCCATCAGGGCCCATGGATTTGTGTGTGTTCAGTTTATGCAAGTGATTTCTAACCCAATCCTCATTGACCAGTGGAGAGATTGCCTCCTTCCAGGCTTTCACTCTTACTCCCAGGATCAGGGATTTCTGAGGGCTACATCTTAGCAGTGAAGACTGAGGCACAGAAGGCATTGAGTAACTCTGCCTTCTCTGCATCCTCTATCACCAGGTGTCCCACCTCATTCAGCAGTGAGCCCACATTTTCCTTACTCTTCCTTTTACCATTGACGTATTTGAAGCAGCCCTTGTTGTTCTCCTTTACTTCCTTTGCCAGAGTTAATTTCAAGAGGGCCTTGGCCTTCCTTGTTGCATCCCTACAAACCCTGACAGCATTCCTATAATTCTCCCAAAAGACCAGTCCCTTTTTCCACATGCTATGAATTTCATTCTTCCACTTGAGTTTTTTGAGCAGCTCCATGCTCATCCATGCTGGTCTCCTACCCCCTCTACTTGATTTTTTACTCAAAGGAATGCACCTGTCTTGAGCTTGGAGGAAGTGATGTTTGAATATCAACCAGCT
>WTSP01014692.1:0-13719 GCA_025331215.1 Actenoides lindsayi | reverse complement strand
GGCTAAACAGCCCCAGGGCTCTCAGCCTTTCCTCATAAGAGAGATGTTCCAGTCCCTTCATCATCTTTGTAGCTCTTCATTGGACTCTCTTCTAGTATTTCCCTGTCCCTCTAGAACTGGGAAGCCCAGAACTGAACACAATACTCCAAGTGTGGTCTCACTAGTGCAGAGTAGAGGGGGAGGAAAACCTCCCTTGACCTGCTGTCCACACTCTTTTGTATGCACCCCAGGATACCATTGACCTTCCTGGCCACAAGGGTACATTGCTGTTCCATGGATAACTTATTGTCCACCAGGATGCCAAGGTCCCTCTCCATGGGGCTGCTTAACCAGTACCTGTACATGGCATTGTTCCTCCTCAGGTGTAGGATTCTGCCCTTATCCTTGTTGAGCTTTGTTAGGTTTGCCTTTGCCCAGCTCTCCAGTCTGTCCAGATCTCACTGGATGGCATCACAGCCTTCTGGTGTATCAGCTATGCCTCCCAGTTTAGTATCATCACCAAAATTATTGAGGATACACTCTATCCCTTCCTCCAGGTCATTGATGAAGATGTTGAGTAAGACTGGACCCAGAACTGACCCCTGAGAAACACCACTACTTACAGGTCACCAGCTGAACTCTGCACCACTGATCACAACCCTCTGAGCTCTCTTGTTCAGCCAGTTCTCAACCCATCTCACTGTCCTCTCTTCTAACCCACAGTTCCTGAGCTTACCCACAAGGATATTATGGGAGATAGTATCAAAAGCCTTGCTGAAGTCAAGGTAGACAACATCTACTGCTCTCCCTGCATCTACCCATTCAGTCACGCCATCATAGAAGCTAGTCAAAGAAATAGTCAAAGACTGAACATTTGTCTCTTGAAAATAGTACATCAATCCTTCTTGGTGGGTACCTGGTATGATAAGAAACATAAAATCACTAGTTAAATTTTTGCTTTAACATAAATGATTTGACATTGACTTATATTATGTGTGCTCAATCCAATAAGAGCACTTATTTCCCTTCTCTGGATACTCTTTGCTCTAATAAAATGTTTTTATACATGTTTACCTACCAAGCAAAGCCTTAAAAACTAAATCAACTTGTATGAAATTAAATCATATCAAATTACTTTATGAGGTTAGTTTAACATCACATCGGTTTCATGTTGGGCCAAGAATATGTCAGCATGATTCAGAACATCCTCTTCTCTTGTGAGGAAGAATAAATGTGCCTCGTTTAACAGTGTTTGTGAACAAAAGCCCTTTTCTTTTTGCCTGATGGTGCCACTAGGAAATTGTTGAAGGTAATTATAGGATGTAAATATTCTGATGTCCTGTTAGTATTCCTAGTGAGTAAAAACAAAAAAACACACACAAAAAAAAAGGAAAGGAAAACCCAAATTCTGTGCCTGGGCTGTGTGGTTGCATTTGCAGTACAGGGTTAATCATCTGGACTTTATTGATCTTTCCCCCACCTTTCCAACAGCTCATCTCTTTCCAAGTGAGAATTTTCACACACATGTCCTCCTTACTGAAGGTGCTTGCCTGAGGAAGGAACAGAATTCTTGCTTTCCATCTCAAATCTATCCTTACACTACCTTCCTATTGGACTAAGGAATCCTAGTGCCCAGTATTGTTACTTCTTTTTCTAATGTTTTAAAACAATCTACCAACAGTTTTTTTAAGGCTATGACAGGCTGTTAAACCCTAAAGAAGATATTGTTTTATTAAATATGCTTCCACTTCATTCCTTTATCATTTTAATTAAAAAGCATTTGACTTGTCACACAATTGTACCTCAGTTTTAAACCCACAATTCTTAAACTAAAGTTCTCAGGGTTAGTTATACTATAAATGCTGGATGTTAAGGATATATTATTTTTCTGGGATAATCTAAAATGGGTAACAAAATACTGATATTTGTTAGGGAGTCTATGATCACAGGAAACATTTTATATGCTTTGTAGAAAAACATATTCCAAACAGGTTAAAATGTCTTTAAGATTTGTGAAATCAGGTACAAGTGCACTCTTTTTGGTTATTATCATCTTTACCTTGAATCTTGTGCAGATACTCGTATTGCAGATATTATTCTCATGAAACAATGAGCAAAGCCAAATGACCTTCTCTGTACCTACTAGTAAATAAGACTTTTTAGGACAGTGCAGTAATTGCCAATAGCAGTATAAAACCATGCTTTAGAAGATAATGACTGACTCCTTAGAATGATATACTACATGAGGATATTATTATTTCGTGGGATTTGGAATATTATTTTCCCATCAGCAGAGAACTATTGCAGATCCTGTACGAGGACTTCAGAATTTGTTATTAGAATAATGAGGCCTCAGACCTGCAAGGTGCATAGTACACCCTCACCATAATCAGCTAGTAGCACCATCACGTTTTACTCTGTGTAGTTGCCACCTAATGAGACTCCAACATGTGGCAGTAATTCTATTTATTACTTATGCAAAAACTTGCATTTTTCTGAGTGAACCCTATACCTTTTCTGGGACTGCAGGTTCAAGCCCATCATTTCTTTCTTTAAGGTACTCATAATCTCTGTATTGATGGTGCTTTTCAATTATGGATCATCAGGAATTCAATTAGAATTCTCAAGGTTTTATATAGTTCATTAGAGGAAATGCTGAATAAGCTATTTGAAACGGGTTTGAGTTAAGAAATCTGAGCTTTCCTTAGCAATTTCATGGTGATGTCAGGCTGTATCTTCCTGGTGCTGACACCTAAGCAAGCTTCTAGGAATTCAGTTCTCAGCAGATTTTAGATTCAAATAGACAGCTTTCAAACTTGCGCTGCTATAATTACTGTGCTTGGTAAACTTTAGCAGTATGTGTTTGCCTCTTTTCAAGGGCATGTAGCAATAGGATGAGGAGCAGTGGTTTTACACTAGAACAGAGTAGATTTATATTGAATATTAGAAAGAAGTTCTTTACTATAAGGGTGGTTTAACACTGAACAGTTTGCCCAGGGAGGTGGTGGAGGCCCCATCTCTGGAGACATTCAGGGTCAGGCTTGATGGGACTCTCAGCAATCTGATCTAGTTAAAGATGTCCCTGCTTCCTGCAGGGAGGTTGGACTAGATGACCTTTAACGGTCCCTTCCAACCCAAACCATTCTATGATTCAGTGATTCATATTGTCTAAGCAGGGATTGATTTCCTTTCACTGAAGAATGAGAAGAGCCTCTTTGGCTTTTTGAAGTGACACCTTCTTTCTGACCATGATGTCACCGCCTTATGTTTGCGTAGCACTTGCTTGAGTTCACTTCAAAATAGATAGGATTGATACATCAATCTCCTCCTCCTTTTGTACTTTTTTTTTTTTGCACTATAATCTCCATTCATTTTCCGGAACATTTAGTTGTGGCTGAATCCCAATTCTTCATCTTCTCCCAAGACTTACCATCTGCTTCAGAATACATATCCAAGCATGAAATGTCTTGGATATAAAATTATGTCATTTTCAGGTCTTGAAACTCTCTCAAGTTATTTTACTCTTTCATTAAAACAAAAAAACCAAAACAAAACAAACAAAAAAAAGGGGTCTTATTTGTTTGCTTATAGAAACTCATCCTACCCTGCTTCATGCAGATGTGAAATAAGCTCATTGTAGTTTTATGGTTTTTGTAAACAGGGCTTTCCTTACTGTAGGTGATGGAAGCAGGCTAAGAAATAAAATGATTCTGCAATTTTTAGATTTGAAGACTGTGCCTTGCTTGCAGAAACAAAAGCATTCCTCATGTTTACAGCAAAACACACAAATTAGTGTATAAATTAGTATAATACCCTGGGTTACTTCTGGAATATGGCTCAGGGGCCAAATACCTGAAATAAGTTTACTTTTGTTATTAAAGCACTCAGAATGTAACACTTCAATGAGATGTTGTTAAAGATATACATGAGGGAGGTGAGGAAAAGACAAATACTACTCCCTTAATACCTTTGAAAATATAGCATTGTGATGTATTTTTAAAAGTTCATTGTTTCAGAGAAAATTTCCTGTTGTTAAAATGGGCATCAACAAACTTAATCTCTTTAATCTTACTGCTATCAGTATTTTTCAACTGCCTAGAGGGTTTGAGAACAGGTCTTTATTGTTGTTGGTGGTGACTGTGGGTGTTTATAGATCTGCATTTTAAAAATTTTCAGTACAGGTGTAACCACATATGATAGAAAAGTGACAAGCTGAAAATAAAAGGAAGGATGAAAAGAAGGCTGCTGTTAATTTCTATGTAAACTGAATTATGATTTATAAAAGGAGTTATTTTCTGTGTAAGCCATCTTTTCTTGCAAATTATAGTGGAATATGGCAATTTATTTCATATGATGCAGTAACAGAGCTCATGAAATGATATGTGCTGAGGGAAATTGAGAAAAGTCTTCTTGATAATAAGATGACCAACAGTAAAATCAAAGTTTGTCTTTCTGCCTTCCACTGCAGTTGAGTGATGTGAAAGTATAAGCCAGGAAAAAATGTGATACTCATAAAGAATAGTAGTCTTAACTGTGGCATGGTACATGAAAAATCAATCACAGGGAAAGGATGTCTGTGAGACCAACATGAGGTCTTTGGAGAAAAAATGAGAAGTAATATACATAAAGATTGTTTATGATTAATGAAAGGGAAAAGTGGAAATATACTAAGGAAAACAACATGGATGAAGATCCCAAATGTTGCTATTACAGAGTGTTTTTTAGTGATTTTCTATTTCTTCAGTCTGGAGAGTATGATACAAACTCTGGCACAATGGTAGAGATTACACTCAAAAGACAGCTTCTTCTAATACTGACATAGAAAAGCATTTCCCTCATTAAAGGAAGAGTGCAGAAAATGAAACATAAGGAATTTACTATTTTGTGTCTATTTATCCGTATTTATTTCATTCATGTATATGCATGAAGATATAATGCGAAGATGGAATGTGCGATTATTCCAGATGAAGCTTACAGCAAATATAGGCTTCCTGAGATCTATGGTAATTTACATTTTGAAAGTGCAAAGAAACATTTAAGGAGAAAAGGATGTATTTCTCCTGTCACAGTATTTGGCTGAAATATAATTGAAATGTAGGGTTCAAAGAAAATTAAGAAACGTGGACAAGGGAGCAGATGTTGCAATAGCCAAAAGGCTATCATAATATCAGCATCTGAATCCATTCAGAATAGTATGGCTGGTACAAATGGCTAAATAAAAACAGTCAAAGAAATCCTGTCCCTTTAGGATAAAATGTAAAGACATATAAAGAAATGTTTATGTTAGGTATGACCAGCCATTAAAAAGGGTTATAAAATAACTCATGTGGCAGTTCTCTTGACCTGAGAGGCATGAGACTTGAGAAATAGCAGGGGAACTACATGCATATAAAAAAAGAATGAGCCTTTTTCCTACCAAGCTTTAAGGAGGGGTTTGAAGCAATTTTGGACTTGGCTTCAAAAGAGTTGTTGGTCATGTTGGGCAACACCTTTAAAAACAGTAATTTTTGTAAGCATCTCATATAGCCACTGGTTTTGTGTACTCTCTGTCTGCAAAATATTTGAGTCATCTAGTCACAATATTCTTGGAGATTGGGGTGGTAATTTGTCTTTTTTAAGACATTCAAGGTCTGTGAATCCAAGTTTTATTTACTTCCCCTCCTGTCAAAATAACAAATCTTTTACTTCTGCACTTCTGTTTTGCTCTTGAGACTGGCATGGCTGTCTCTGGAGAACCACTGGATCCTGATGGAGGCACTCTGTCCATGCGTGGCTTGCATATCTAGGAGACATTTCCTCTAAAATACAAAATATCAGGATTTCTTATATTTTGGTGGCCTCAGAGTCTGTATTTCTCATGCCTGGGCAGAAACCATCTAGAAAATCATGTATTCTGCAGGGAAAGCAGAGACTTCAGCGATCATACAAACAAAATCGAGTACAGTCCAATATCCATACTCCTGTGGGCCCAGTGGAACCACAAGCCTTTGTCTGATAAACATTATTTAGCCAGCATTCAGTTTTAATTATTCTGTTTTAGCAGTATTCTGGTTTAATTACTCTTCTTTACAGAACAGAGTACCACAGCATGTGAATTAGGGCAGGTTTTGGCTGTGTCTTGGTAACTACACTCCTTCCTTTCAGATGTTTTCCAGAGCATATAGTCTTCATTTTTTCAGGTTTGCTGGCTCACTGTTCCTGGAGGTTAGTTAGTAGTGATGCTGGTGCTCTCTCTTGCAGGACTTGCAGATGTTTTTAGAGATGTGTGCATTTTATCAATAGAACTTTATCTAGAGGGAGTTTTATGCATTTTTATGTGAAAGGACACCAGTTTACTGAATTCCATACTATAAGCAAGACAAAAAATATGAGGGTGATTAACCTACTTCTATGATAACAGTATAATAATTCTCACTTTTAAGTGATGACAGAAAGAGAATGGTTAATGACACAATGTCATGCTCACTTGCCTAAGCAGATCTATGCCAGGCTGCATTTATCTCACTTGCTTTCTCAAGGATAGCTATCTATTACAGTCAATCTTCCCAGATACTTTCTGAGTATCTAGGAGTGAATTTACAACTGGAAACCATGCAAATTAAGCATCTGGCATTTTGAGGGATCATTCTCGTTCAACAGAAGCTAGCTGGTCATTAACTGTTTTCAGGGGGCATTACTATCCCTTCTTGCTGCAATGAGGATAGTAGATTTTTGTAAGGGGGAGAGAGAGGAGGGAAAAGAGTCTGTTTCGTCTGCATATCACATACCAGGATAGGTCCTTCCAGATATTTTTGGGTTAAGCATAGTAATTTTGAATACTACTGCTAGAAGCTTGAACAATTTTTCTGGAATAAAGTTCCCAGGAGAATGCAAAAATAATTTGTGTTTTGGGTAGATAAAAAAGCTTTTTGGAATACCTGTTTTCACTCTGCCCTGCGATTGGTATCATTCAGAATCTGTGCCTTATGGTTATGCTAATTTGTTATGCAGATACTACAGGGACTATTGTCCACATTACCTCAAATCTGTAAACATGTTAATTTGAGTAGTTCTGGAGACAAACTGCTTCTTTAAAAGTGATTGTTTACTACAATTGGTCTTGTTCTGGTTGGATTAGCTTCCCAAATGCAAAGATGATTAAAAAAAACAACCAAAAACCACACAACAAAGCCAGCTATGAAATCTGTCTGACCTTATCAATGTAAACTGTGTTGACAGGTCTCATCTATGGGTGCATGCAGTTTTCCCAACAGGCATTAGCCCTTCTTAGGTCACTTTTTGTCTTTGTCACCAGCACATTTAATCAGTAAGAAAGTATTCCCATAACAGAGAAAAAGTTCTCAAAGCCCCAGTCTTCCCTTCTCATTACATCAGATGTAATTTTAAATATACATCTGTTTACAAATAAAAAATAGTAAACATTTTGTGGTCAAAAATAATGTACTTTTATCTGAATCTTTTGGGTCTGCATCATAACATATTTGTCTTGCCTGAAAGATGGAAAAGGCATACTTAAGTATTCCATGTACTGTTACTTCCAATCTGCTGTTGATATAATAAATTTGCATAAATATTGACGCAGTATGAATTTGTACTGGAACATAAAAGGAAACATTCCATAAATTAAGTGAATACCATAGGCAGGTGTATGGAGAATCTTTACCTGAAAAGATATACATTACAGACAGGGCTGTTTATTCAATGCTGAAGAGAAAAATAGGTAATATGCCCATCCCAAGTGGTCCTGAATTATGACCTTAACATTAATGGCTGCGTCTCTTGTGTGTTCATGCTGAAATTGATATCAAGTAGTCAGGTGATCACACAGTCCTTCTCTTAAGCTGCAAGAATAAAGAAACAATTAAATGAATCTAGATGGACTCCCCTACTTCCTCAACATAAGCTGTATCATCAAAGTAAAACGCTCGGTTAATTAGTTACATGACTTCTCAATACAACATGCTAATGTCATTATCCCATAAGCAGAAAGCAGCACCTGCAACACTGTCAGATTACAGTGAACACAGATCTAAATAGAAAAAGTTGGCTGCATACATTTATTTTTCCAGTAGTCCTACTATTATTTTTTCTGGTGAAATGAGACATAAAAGTGAGTGACTTTCTCAGAATCAACCAGGAAATAAGTAGCAGAGCAAAGCTATGACACTGCATCATCTAAGTTAAAGGCGATTATCTAATTCATTGGACAAAGCTTCCTTCCTATCTTTTAAAAGGTCATTTTGCTATCTAAAAAGTTACTTTTCAAAGACAAATAAAATTATGTTCATTTTAGCAGAGCACACACTGGGGCTGTTTGACAGGAAACGATAACAAGTCAGCATGAGAATGAGATGTATACCCAGAGCTGATGTCTCAGTTTGATGCTTCCCTATCACCTAATGGCTTTTTCTTGGGCATTTCTTTTGTTTAATGGTATTTAATACAAACTGAATTGTCATGTGCTGTTTTCGTTCCGTGAATTCTTAGGTGAGGACCTCTTTTTGCAAACTGATACTGTCTAGTACTTATGTGAAGAGTTTCAACCCAGTCACTGTTCATAAAAGTATTCATTCACTGCCTAGCCCTAATTTGGCATTCCAACACACCCTTTATACTCAACCTATAAATTGTCAGACTTTTTTATTGGTGTAGAGGTTTAAAGATGCTTTGATGCAAGAAAGCTGCAAGTATTCACCTACAAATTATATGATCTACATACTGTACTATTCAAGAGCTATGATCTTTTCCTTCCTGTAAGTCAGGCACAACAGAAGATGGGTGAGTTATAACAATCCAGAACCTCTGAACTCTTCTTTTCCACTTACCTGAACCGAACAGAACTTCTTAAGTGCCATTGTTAGAAGGCACTTGAGAAAATAAATTGGGGATGGGGTGAGTGGGTGATGACAGAGAAGGGGAAATTATGAATTGTTTTCCTCCACACTGTTTTTCTCTTCCTATGAAGGTAACCTGTATCAAGATGCTTTCCCAAAGCTGTTAAAAGCCAAATTCATCTTTGGTATAATAAGATTGACCTCTGTTCGTCAGCAACCAAAATGGGCATATATCCCTTCTCCTTTAACACCATGCTGTTCATTTGTATTTTGTTAGTGTAATTTTTTATGTCATTGCTTTTTCACTTACGAACCCCCTCTTCCAGGGTGACATTTTTACTTGGATTTTGAGATTTAATAAATAATTCTAATGCCAAGCAGAAGAAGAGGGCTGGTGTTAGGATGGATGGTTTCATAAATGGGATGGTTTAGAAGATTTTTTTTGTTTCCTTGCTTGGTTTTAGACAGTGATGTTTATGGGGCTCAGCCTCTGAAAGATGCCTCAAAATTATTCATAGGCTGCTTTTCTCTGTAAAGCCTGTAACAGTGTTTCTAAATTTTGATGTGTCATGTAAGTGCACAAATGTTGGACCACTGTCAAGTAAATGCACAAATCTCTATTCCTGTAACTTCTATAAATTGGCAGTAGCTATGTGCAGGGAAAGCCAATTTTTGTCTTTACTAGCCGAACATCCACTGATATGCTAGAAAGGTTATTTCTTGTCTTGCAGTACCAAGGAAAGGCAAACCTTCCACCAGTCAGTAAAATACTACGCCTCTATTTTGTGGAATGTCAGACCAGACTGATGGTCTATTCTGGTTTAAAATTATGTGACTTTGCTCTGTGCCTCAACATTGTGACTTTTATTTCAAAAGCCTCATTTGAGTCTGGAGAAATCTCTCTTAGTCCAGGAGCCAGTGTGTTTGCCTGAGGGCATTCTTTCTCTAGATAGGTTCTCTTCTCAGGTGAGGGGGAATATTGGATGTGGATGACACTTCTGCATGTATTTCATGCAAAGAATGATCTGGAATCTTCTTCCAAGTCTACTGTTGTGTGGTTGTCATGTAGATGTGAGCTTGAATCTCTCACTCATATGCTAGTCACAGTCTGCTTAAATGAGAGAATACTATGATGCCTTTTGGTCACTGTGGATGTGTGACTCTAAAGCAATTACTATCAATTGAATTCTTTTAGTTCTGCAGGCCTGTTTGTGTTTTGGAACACCATGATTCCTAGGCATTCCGGGCTTTTATTGTTAGCACTGACATTTCCAAGACAAAGCTGTAGTGCTGTGGTTCTACACTACCCTTGCCACAGCTAACTCCTCATTGATACTGCAACTGGCCATTTGGCAGCCAAAGAGAATGAAATTGAAAGTGAAGACAAGAAGATCAAACTAGAGTGTTGGGGCAGCAATATTAGACATAATTAACTTTGAGCAACTTTGGAGTCAAAGGAAAAATAATTTGTAAGCAGTGATTCCCAGAGAAAACTTTGAGAGGTTCCTTCTACTCTGGTAGAACCCATTTTAGTATTCAACATATATTATTTCCAGGGTTAAAACCCCATTCTTGACAACAGTCTTTATGAATAGTGCTTCAGCGGTAGCACTTGATGGTGTTGGCTTTCAACATTTTAGAGAACAAAGCACTTTTCAGGCCTAAACCATGGATGGTGAAACAAAAGCATGCTTGTGTTTTCTACACGCATGGTAGTTGCTTTTAGGTTGTGTGATGTCTGCTAATTTTTATGGCTGTTATTTGGTATTTTTAAAATAAATGTATGGGAAGGAAAAATATATTAGCTCAGGTCTTTCTTCAGTATTATTTGCTCAATCTACAGGTACACTCATTTGGCCTATAAGCCAAATTCCTAAATTTTGGAATAATTTTTGGTATATTGTGTTGCATTTTAGGTTTTTGTAAAGACAGGTGATCCACATTATTTCACACCCTATAGCTTGTCAAATGAGACAATGTTCTTGCCTTTTCCTCCTTGAAAATAATACCATCCCCTCTAAGTGCAGATTGGTTTATGTCACTTTAATTCATTTAATGTAATTTTTAATAATTTATGGTTACTGAGCTATTACACTAAAAAGTGATTACTTCAAATGACATTGCTTTGTGAAACTGTTACAGAGGGAATGAGTTCAGTAGAGGAATCCACATATTATTATCATCACTCCAATTTTAGTTGAATAATGTAATAATTATTTGAATTAAATGGTTTATTAGGTACAGAATATATCGTATTAAATGACAACAAATAATCCAGGCTGTGGACTGCAAGCTGAGTTAAAATCCCAGAAGAGAAGTATCTCTTGTACTGTACCACCTCCCAGTATGAAAGGAGATAGTATATGCAACAGATTTCAGTTCTCTCTGAGAACAAATGTGTGAGACTCTATTCCTTCTCCTTTATGCTAAATTTAGAATGACAGTTATAATAAAACCAAATTATCGGATTCTTTCCCGATTTAGACACTATGCATTTCAATTGACTCAATAGTCTGTAGTGGAAGGTAAATCAGGACAAAATTCCTTTTAAAGGGTTTTAATAAGATTAATTATCACTATTGAGTGATCTTGAAAATAGTTCAAGCCCTTTCCAATAATCTGAACAGAAGACAACTACGAACCATTGGATGTAGTCATGGCCAGGATATCCAATAACTAAATTAGAGAAAGGCCTTCACAGGCTTTTCGAGGTTTGAGGTAAACTGAAAAAAACAGTGCTACTTTCAGAAGTCTTACTAACTTTCAAACATTTTGTAAGTAAACTGATCAAAGAAACCTTTAAGCTCTTCCAGCTAAAACTGATTCACCACATAAGAAATGCATAGGATACTTTTTAATGTTTGGTTTTGTTTTGTTGGTTTTTTTTCTTAACAATGTTAGGCCATACATAAGAAACAAGTTTCTTTTTTTTCTATTTGGGTAACTGTTAAGTCCATACCAGAAAAGTTAATTTTTCCTCAGCTGCCTGTTGAATTGAGCATTACTATCTATTTGCATATGAATTTGGGGATTTTCTATTATCAATTATTATTTTTCTATTATTATTATATAATTCTGGGGGTTCTATTATTTCTATTGATTTGCTATTCTCTGTGGATTGTAAAAACCCTTTTGAAAAGTACAGGCTAAGAAATGAACAGAAAATTAATGACTGCCTTTAAAATTTGAGATTCTTCCTACAAGGTTTAGGCTCTCGTTGAAATATAATCCTAGAATAATTCCGTTTGTTTGGATTCATCTGGTTTTCTTGAGTCATCTTACTTTTAAAGGCTTGATATATGGAAAACAAATTGGGCTGTTATGGTTCCTTACCTCCTTCTGGCAGTTGCAATGGTTAGCTGCCCTTATGATTCATAATGGTTTCCCATCTGGTGTTTGCTTCTGTTCAAGATGCTATGCATTTTTAATCTTAAAATTGTTAGGTCTGTGTTAGTTTAGGGTTGCATATCTTCCTCAGAGAGTCTCCTAAAGACAAGATTCCCCTATTACCGTTACTTCCAGATGGAGTTTGCCATTCTGTGAAAACAAGTGTCTATAGTCCATGGAAGGGGGTGCTATGTACACTAAAATTCTTTTTGAAGAGGAAAATTTGAATTCTGTTATCAGTACTGACCCACCGTGCATCTATTTCTGTCTTCAGTAAGTGTAGTTGCAGAGTGGACAGCATCTCTTCCACATGCTAGATTAGTTGCCTTTAACACTTTCTTAAAATAATAAACTGGCATTAAAAGTGCAAGTAGTGGTAGGAGATATGGTACCCAGGGAAAGTAAAATGTTCATGTCATTTATTTAGACCATTCTTGAAAGTAGCTACAGGTCTTAAATCCTTCTATTTTGGGGGTGCTCAGTCTGAGTCGTTTAAAGAATATCTGATCTACAAAGAGAAGTAAATGTTCTCCACTGTAAGATGTCTGAAATTGCACAAATTTTAAAAATCTTGGCTGAAAATATTCATATATTTGTAAGATTTCTGCCACTTGATCTAACACAGAAATGCAGCTGTTTCTCTAGAACTTCATTCAGTTAACGATTAGGAAAATGATAGCTTATTCTTAAATCCACTTCATTCAGGAATGAGGGTTTGCATATATATGTTTTTGTGTGTATATATATATATATATACACATACATATATGTATATACTGTCTTAGTTCATTCCCCAAAGACATAAATAACTCCCAGGGAGTCACAACAGCTTTTCCTTCCTTAGCAGGAAATCACTTAAATCACGTACACAGGACTTTAAAGAGCCTTCATATGCAAATGGCAGCACATCATTTACTTCAGGAGGAAAAAGAAAAGCTGCAAACCCAGTTCACTTCTTGACTAAACAGTTAATATTGGAAATGAGCTGTGCCTTCATAGGCTACTGCATCTCAAGAATGACCTCATTAAATATTTTGTGCCTAAAATTTGCTACTAGGTTTATTTGGTTGCTCTACCTACAGCACAAACACAAATATTTTTTGGCTCAGTTCTGCTCTCAGTTTCACACTATTTTTGCAGAGTTCATAATTAATTTTATCATGGAATCATTTACGGAGGGCAGATGGTATCCTGGGGTGCATTAAGAAGAGTGTGGCCAGCAGGTCAAGGGAGGTTCTCCTCCCCCTTTACTCTGCTCAAATGAGACCACATCTGGAATATTGTGTCCAGTTCTGGTCTCCCCAGTTCGAGAAGGACAGAAAAATACTGAAGAGTCAAATGGAGGCTACAAGGATGATGAAAGGACTGGAACATTTCTCTTATGAGGAAAGGCTGAGAGCCCTGGGACTGTTTAGTCTGGAGAATAGAAGACTGAGAGGGAATCTGTCACAGTTTAGGGTCAGGGCAGCCCCTTAGACCGATAACAGACGCTCTCTGTTAACCCCCCTCCCTCCCCAAA